>CAKNYM010050865.1:144250-176292 GCA_932195095.1 Andricus curvator
TAAGAATAGCCATTTTTGCCCAAAAATGACCTTGAACGACCTTTGAACGTTATTGTAAAAATCTAAAGAAAATTGAAGTGCAATATTGAATTTTGAAGAACAAAATTCATGCGTGCCAGAAATAATTAATCAATAAATAGCTTCAAGTCAATTATGAATAGCCATTTTTGCCCTAAAATGGCCTTGAGCGACCTTTGAATCACATTGTAAAAATCTGAGTGCAATGTTAAATTGTAAAGAACACAATTCATACCTGCTAGAAATAAATGATCAATAAATAGCGTCAATTTAATTAAGAATGGCCATTTTTGCCCCGAAATGACCTTGAGCGCCCTTTGAATATTTTATTGTGAAAATCTGAAAAAAATCTGAGTGCAATATTGAATTGTAAAGAACACCATTCAACCCGCCAGAAATGAATAATCAATGGATAGCGTCAATTTAATCAGGAATGAGAATTTTTGCCGTGAAATGGCCTTGAGCGACCTCTAAATATTTTTTTTTAATTCTGAAACAAATCAGAGGTCATTTTCACGGCAAAGGGAACAACTTGTAGGGGTCCCAAAATTGAATTAAAAAAAAAATCACCCTAATATCCGATACATTCCTATACTTCTATCCATTTTAGTATTCTTTTTGAAAAGAAATTCAATCCAATCCTATCAAATATGATATCCCACATTCCTATCCACTTAAAATTTTTCTTATAGAAATATAATCAAGAACTATTAAATAGGATGTCTCAAAATATCCATTTTAATATGCTTTTTTGAGAGGAATCATATCCAATTTTATAAACTTTTATATCCGAAATTACTGTCCATTTAAATGTGCTTTTTTGATGCAATTCATATCAAACTCTATCAAATCTTGACCGCAAAAGACTTGTATCAAATCCTATGTTTCAGAATCTTGGAAATTTTTATCTCACTCTATCCATCGCGAAATCTTATACTTTCCCATAAACATTTTCTAATTAAAAATCTCACAAAGTTTATTCCCCGCCAGAGTTGTATCTTATACTTTTCTGTCAACAGTTTTTCATTGAAACTCTATCAAATCTTATCTGCACCAGACTTGTATCCTTGAGAAATCTTACGCTTTTCTAACAAGATATTGTCATTAAACCTCTATCAACTCTTACGTAATGAAAAAATTTTGACAGGAAACTAAAATATTTCTCGACGGATACAATTTGATTGAAATTTCTGAGAATCTAATACGTAGAATTTAATACAAGCCTGGAGTAGATAAGATTTGACAGAATTTCAATGAGAAGCTCTTGATAGAAAAATATAAGATTTCTCAATGGATAGAGTTGAATGAAATCTGCTAAGATTTTGGAACATAGGATCTGATATCAGATCTGTTTCAAGAAGATTTTAAAGAATTTTTATAAGAAACTATTGATGCAAAAATATATAGGATATCTCGGTGAATAATATATGACAAACCTTTCCGAAATATTGGAAGATAAAATTTGATATCCGTTTTGGATGGATGAGATTTGATTGATCTCAAATCAGAATTTGTTGGCAGAAAAGTATACCATTTCTCGACAGATATAATTTGATAGAAATTTCCGAAATTTCGGCAGATAGGACTTGAAATATGTTTTTGTTGGATAAGATTTGATACAGGTTGAATGACAATCTGTTGATAGAAAGGTATACGATTTCTCGATGTCGTGAAGATTTGATGGAGGTTTAATGAACATCGTTTGATGAAAAAGTATAAGATTTCTGCACGGATAGAATTTCATAAAATTTTCCGAAGTTTTGGAAAACAGGGTTTAATTTAAGTTTTGGTTGGAGAAAATTTGGTAGAGGATGAATGAGAATGGACAGAAGGGTGTAAGAGTTTTCGATGTGGACAAGATTTGATAGAGGTTTAATGAGAATCCGTTGATAAAAAAGATAAGGTTTCTGTTTGGATACAATTAATTAAAAGTTTTCGCAATTTTTGAATTTGGGATTTTATATAAGTTTTGGATGGATGAGATTTATTAGAGGTTGAATGAGAATCTGCTGACAGAAAAGTATAAGATTTATCGATAAATGGAATATCATAGAAATTCCTGCTATTTTAGAGGTTAAGATTTGATATGAAATTTGATTGGATAAGATTTAATAGAAGCTGAATAATGAACCGTTTGCAGCGTGTATAAGATTTCGCAATGGCTAGAATTTGATAGAAGTTTCCAAAATTTTTGAAGATAGGAGATGATTCAAGTTACACGTACACAATATTTGATGAGACGAGAATGAGATGAGAATAAGATGATAATCGTTTAATAGAAAAGCATAGGATATCCGAATGGATAGAATTTCTTAGAAGTTTCGGAAATTTCAAAAATATAATTTGATATAAGTTTTGTTGGTGTAAGATCTAATAGGCTTTAAGCGGTAATCTGTTGACAGAAAACTAGACAATTTCGCGTTGGATAGAATGTGATAGAAGTTTCCGCAATATTTAAATTTGGGATTTGATACAAGTTTCGGTTCGATTATATTTGATAGAGGTTGAATAAGAATGTGCTGACAGAGAAGTATAAGATTTTTTTGATGAATATAATTTAACAGAAGTTTTCGTAAGTTTTGAAGTCGGGGTTCAATATAAGTTGTAGTTGGATAAGATCTGACAGATGTTGAATGAGAATCTGCGGACATAAAATTATACGATTTCTCGATAGATACAATTTGATAGAAGTTTCTGCAATTTTTGAAGCTGGGATTTGATATAAGTTTTTGTTGGATAAGATTTGATAGAGGTTGATTGAGAATCTGTTCACAAAAAAGTATTAGATTCCTTGATAAATACAATTTGATGGAGGTTTCCAAATTTTGAGAGATAGGGTTTGATGTAAGTTTTGGTTGGATAATATTCAATAGAGGTTGAATGATAATCTGTTTACAGAAAAATATAACATTTGTCGATGGATAGAATTTATTAGGAGTTTCCGCAATTTTGAAAATTGGATTTGATTTGATTTGTGGATGGATGAGATTTGTTGGAGTTTGAATAAAAATCTACTGACACAAAATCATACGATTTTTTTAATGAATAGAATTCAATAGAAGTTTTCGCAAGTCTTAAAGTTGGGATTCAATATAAGGTGTGGTTGGATAAGATCTGATAAAGGTTGAATGAGAATCTGCGGACAGAAATGTATAAGATTTATTTGACGGATAGAATTAAATAGAAGTTTCTGCAAGTTTTAAAGTTGGGATTTCATATAAGGTGTGGTTGGATAAGATCTGGTAGAGGTTAAATGAGAATCTGTGGGCAGAAAAGTATAAGATTTCTCAATAGATAAAATTTGAAAGATGTTTCTGCAATTTTTGGAATTGGGATTTGATATAAGATTTTGTTTGGATAAGATTTGATAGAGGTTGATTGAGAATCTGTTGACAGAAAAGTATTAGATTTTTTTGATAAATACAATTTGATGGAGGTTTCCAAATATTGAGAGATATGGTTTGATGTAAGTTTTAGTTGGATAATATTCAATAGAGCTTGAATGATAATCTCTTGACAAAAAAATATAACATTTCTCGATGGATTCAATTTAATAGGAGTTTTCGCAATTTTGAAAATTGGATTTGATTTGATTTGTGGATGGATGAGATTTGTTGGAGTTTGAATAAAAATCTACTGACAGAAAAGTATAATATTTTTTTTATGAATAGAATTCAATAGAAGTTTTCGCAACTTTTGAAGTTGGGATTCAATATAAGGTGTGGTTGGATAAGATCTGATAGAGGTTGAATGAGAATATGCGGACAGAAAAGTATAAGATTTCTTGATAGATGACATTTGAAAGATGTTTCTGCAAGTTTTGAAGTTGTGATTTTATATAAGATTTTGTCGGATAAGATTTAATAGAGGTTGATTGAGAATCTGTTGACAGGAAACTATTAGATTTTTTTGATAAATACAATTTGATGGAGGTTTCCAAATTTTGAGAGATATGGTTTGATATTAGTTGCAGTTGGATAATAGTCAATAGAGGTTGAATAATAATCTGTTGACAGAAAAATATAAGATTTCTTTTGTTGTGGTTGGATGAGATTAGATGGAGGTTGAATAAGAATGTGCCGACAGAAAAGTATAGGATTTTTTTTTATGGATGGAATTTGAAAGATGTTTCTACAAGTTTTAAGGTTGGGATTTAATATAAGTTGTGGTTGGATAAGATCTGATAGAGGTTTAATAAGAATCTGCGGACACAAATGTATGAAATTTTTTTGATTGATAAAATCTAATATAAGTTTCCGCAATTTGGGATGTAATATAAGTTGTGGTTGGATAAGATCTAGTAGAGGTTGCATGAGAATCTGTGGAAAGAAAAGTATAAGATTTCTTGATAGATCAAATTTAATAGAAGTTTCTGCAATTTTTGAAGTTGGGATTTGATATAAGATTTTGTTGGATAAGGTTTGATAAAGGTTGATTGAGAATCTGTTGACAGAAAAATATAAGATTTCTCGATGGATAGAATTCAATAGAAGTTTCCGCAATTTTGAAAATTGGATTTGATATTAGTTGTCATTTGATTAGATTTGATGGAGTTTGAATAAGAATCTACTGACAGAAAAGTATACGATTTTTTTTACGGATAGAATTAAATAGAAGTTCCCGCAAGTTTTGAAGTTGGGATTGAATACATGGTGTGTTTGGATAAGATCTGATAGAGGTCGAATGGGAATCTGCGGACAGAAATGTATTAGATTTTTCTGATGGACGCAATCTTATAGAAGTTTCCGCAAGTTTTTCATTTGGAATTTAATATAAGTTGTGGTTGGTAAAGATCTTGTAGAGGTTGAATGAGAATCTGTGGACAGAAAAGTATAAGATTTCTTGATAGATAAAATTTGTTAGAAGTTTTTGCAATTTTTGAAGTTGGGATTTGATATAAGATTTTGTTGGATAAGATTTGATAGAGGTTTATTCAGAATCTGTTGACAGAAAAGTATTAGATTCCTTGATAAATACAATTTGATGGAGGTTTCCAAATTTTGAGAGATAGGGTTTGATGTAAGTTTTGGTTGGATAATATTTAATAGAGGTTGAATGATAATCTGTTGACAGAAAAATATAAGATTTCTCGATGGATAGAATTTAGTAGAAGTTTTCGCAAGTTTTGAAGTTGGGATTTAATATAAGGTGTGGTTGGACAAGGTCTGATAGAGGTTGAATAAGAATCTGCGGACAGAAATGTATAAGATTTGTTTGATGGATGGAATCTAATGGAAGTTTCCGCAAGTTTTAAAGTTGGGATTTAATATAATTTGTCGTTGGATAAGACAGAGAAGTATAACATTTCTTGATAGAAGTTTCTGCAATTTTTGAAGTTGGGATTTGATATAATTTTTTATTGGATACGATTTGATAGAGGCTGATTGAGAACCTGTTCACAGAAAGTATTAGATTACTTGATAAATATAATTTGTTAGAGGTTTCCAAATTTTGAGAGATAGGGTTTGATGTCAGTTTCGGTTAGATAATATTAAATAGAGGTTGAATGATATTAGTTGAATGATATTAGTTGTGGCTGGATGAGATTTGATGGAGTTTGAATAAGAACCTACTGACAGAAAAGTATACGATTTTTCTGATGGGCAGAATTGAATAGAAGTTTCCGCAAGTTTTTAAGTTAGGATTTAATATAAGTTGTGGTTCGATAAGATTTGATAGAGGTGGAATGATAATCTGTTGAACAAAAAATATAAGGTTTTTCTATAGATGGAATTCAATAGAAGTTTCGGCAATTTTGAAAATTGGATTTGTGGTTGGATAAGATTTGATGAAGTTTGAATAAGAATCTACTGACAGAAAAGTATAAGAGTTTTTTGACGAATAGAATTCAATAGAAGTTTCCGCAAGCTTGGAAGTTGAGATTCAATATAAGGTGTAGTTGAATAAGATCTGATAGAGGTTGAATGAGAATCTCCGGACAGAAATGTATAAGATTTATTTAACGGATAGAATTAAATAGAAGTTTCCGCAAGTTTTAAAGTTGGGATTTCATATAAGGTGTGGTTGGATAAGATCTGGTAGAGGTTCAATGAGAATCTCTGGACAGAAAAGTATAAGATTTCTTGAAAGATAACATTTAATCGAAGTTTCTGCAAATTTTTAAAATTGGGTTTGATTTTAGTTATGTTTGGATAAGACTCAATGAATTGAATAGAAGTTTCCGCAAGTTTTGAAGTTGTCAATTATTATAAGTTGTGGTTGGATAAGATTTGATAGGTAATAAATGGTAATCTGTTGACAGAAAAGTATGAGTTTTCGCGATGCATAGAATTTGATAGAAGTTTCCGCAGTACTTAAAGTTGGAATTTGCTATAAGTTTTGGTTGGATAAGGTTTGATAGAGCTTGAGTGATAATCTGTTGTGAGAAAAATATAAGATATTTTTATGAATAAAATTTAATAGAAGTTTCCGCAATTTTTGAAGTTAGGTTTCGGTATAAGTTATGATTAGATAAGATTTCAAAATCATAATCCGTTGATAGAAAAGTATAATATTTCTCGATGAGTAAAATTTAAAATCAAAGTTGCTGTAAGTAGAATAGAATTTTTTAAATATCTGGTTAAAATGGTATATTTTTGTAAAGAAAAATTAAAATTGGGGCTGTGTTTGGGGTGTTGATAAGAGAATTCAAGTGTTAGTGATCACCCGGTACGTAAAATACGTTCGAGACGGTACGTTAGCGACTGACATTGTGAGTGACGTACGATATGGAGGAAGGCATCGGGCAGTCTATAATATATTATAAAAATGCATCCGCACGCCTCGATGGGTTGATTGTCTGCTTGTCCGGATGCCAAAACGTCCGAACTCGTGCATTTCATATCGCGTTACGTACGTTTACGAGGCGCTCGCTTTGTACAGCGGGGTGGTCGAAGAATCGACCCCCTGAGATTCCGATCCTCCGCCGGAAAGTTCCCACTCCTTAACTACTTTGTTTCTGATTTGCCTGTCCCAGAACAACTCCGGGCCCATCATTTTAATATCAAAACACGTCACTCTGCAAAAAGATACGCCAACGCTTCATTTTGGCCCCTCAGACGGCCCCTCTAGAAATTGATTCCAACTTTTAAACTTAACCATACACGTTTTTCCGTGTCGGAATTCAATAATCGGAAGTTATCTACCAAATTATATATTTTTATAGAAAATTGACATCTTGTATTTTCTTTTTACTAAATTTTTAAGAAACTGGGAGCATCATTCGTGCGCTGCGCGTGCTTGTAGCATTTCGATTTGGAGAGAAAAACCATTTTCAATACAAAAAAATAAAATCTCGAATAACTATTTTGAAGATTGCTTTTTATTTGTTTTTGAGGTTATAGAAATATGATTTTTATAAAAGATTCTTGAAAAAATTCAAAAAGGGATTTGAAGGTTTCAGATGTCAAATGAACATATCATCTAAATAGTTAATTTTCAATCAAAAAGTTGAATTTTCAACCAAGGAATATGAATTGTCTACGAAAATGTAATACTTAATTGAGATATAAAGCAAAATACATTTTAATTTTTCATCAGAAATAGTTAAACTCATCCAAAAAAGGCGATTTTTCTACGAAATAGTATAATTTTTTTTTTATTTATAAACTATGAATTTTCAACAAAAAAGTTACTTCCCAACCGCGTTTTTGAATCTTCAACCACACAGATGAATTTTCTTCGTAGAAGATGAGTTTCTAAAAAAAACGATATTTTTTTATGAAATATTCACATTTTCAACCAAAGAGATAGATTTTGAACTAAAATGATAAATCTTCAAAAAAAAATTAACTTCAACAAAGTAGTTTAACTTTTAACAAAGTAGTTGAATTTTCAATCAAAAAGGATGAGTTTTTACCAAAAAATATAATAATTGACATTTCGATCCAAGAAATTCTAATTATAAATAAAAAACCGTTAAATTCATACTAAAAATACGAGATTTCAACGAAATAGTTGAATCCTCAAACAAAGATAATTAATTTTCAATCAGTTGAATTTTTAATCCAAAAGATTAAATTTTTACCATCAAATAGATAAATTCCACCCAAAAAATTAATTTTCTACCGAAAAAGACGGATTTTCAACAAAATAGTTACATATTAAACCAAAAAAATGAACTTGCAACTGAAATTATTTTATTTTCAACCAAAGTAAATTTTTAACAAACAAAAAAAATTAAATCTCCACCAAAAGATACAACTTTTTAATTCTATTCTAAACTGTATCGATTTAAGGAAAAAAAAAAAAAATTCTTTGAAAATTAGACAAACGGTCTCAAAATCTTCCAGATTTTCATTGACAATTTTAGAATTCTTTAAACAAATTTTCAATTTGATTTGAAACTTAATTATTGAAATACATTAAAGATCATATAGAATTCTATCATAAATCATAAAAAAGGTTTTTATTTTTGGCAAACTTTCAAAATTCATGAAAAGCTTCGAAACTTTCAAATATCTTCCAAAACTATTTGAATTTTTCCTGCGATTTTTTTATTACTCCGCAAAATAAAAAAAAAGGCTTGAAATTTTACAGATACTTTTTTGAAATTTTTGAATGTCTTTTAAAACGTTTTAAAATTTTGTTAAATATTTTCTAAAATACATAATCATTGAAAATGTTCCTGAAAATCTAAGAATTTTTTTTATTATATCAAAACATTTTAAATTTCTTAAAAATAGTTTTGTTTAAAAATACCAATTTTCGAAAAAGAAGGCTATCGTTGCCCAAAAGTGTGAAATCTAATGATTTTTTAAATACAAATTTAAATTTTCAGCAGGGAAACACTAACGCTATCTGAAATTGTTTGAGCTTCTCAATTTTAATAATTCAAACAAAAAACATTGTATTTAAATCTAATGATTTTTGTTTGTAAATACCAATTTTCGATACAAAACGCCAATAAAACCTAAAAATGTTTTAAAATTATGAATTTTCATTGAAATTTTATGATTTTTTAACAAAAATTTCAAGTTCTGACAAAAAACACTGACATAATCCAATATTGTCAAAAGATTCTGAATCTTGTTGAAATTATGATTGTTCATCTGGAAATACTGATACTAATAGAAATTTTATGTCTTCTTCAAAGTTTTATAATTTTATATTAAAATTCTTTCAAAAAAATATTAATTTCCGGCAAAAAGCTATAAGTCCAATCAACGTAATTTTACAGAAGAAGCAGAAAACATTTCTAGAGGAACAATTCACAACCCATTAAGTAAATAATTTTGTTTCATAGGTTGATAATTCAGTTTAACAAGCATTATGTGAAAGAATAGGTGAACCGAAATATACGAGGTCTGTCCGAAAAGTATCCGACCTCGTAATTGTACTATGAGTAAGGGTTACTTCTGATCAATGGCGATAATATCCTCTTCAAAGTACTTTCATTTGGAAGCGACAACCTTCTTCCAGCGATCCTCCAACTTCCGGAAGCACTCTTTAAAGTCACCTTTTGGAACAGCTAACAGCTGTTTCATCGCATTCTGTTTTATTTTCTCTACTTCTTGAAATTGTATTCCTTTTAGAGGATACTGCAATTCGGGAAACACCCAGAAAGCAGAGACCGCCAGGTCAAGACTCTGAGGAGACAACCAAAGTTGTGTATAGCCGTGTTTCACCAGAAACTGCTGAATAAGCTGCGATGAAGCTGAGCAGAAATTGCAATGCACAACTAGGTACAGAGTTCGATCAGAAGTTCGGATACTTTCCGGAGAAACCTCTTATAGAACACTGTCTCACTAATACCTACTTCTCTTTCAATAACCAAATATACGAACAAACCTCAGGAGCAGCAATGGGATCTCGAATCTTACCTGTAATAGCCAACATCTTTATGGAAAATCTAGGAACTAAAATCTTTAACAAATCCAAGCTTAAACCGGAATTTTGGTGCCGTTACGTTGACGAAACTTTTGTCATCTGGAAACATGGACTAGATGAACTACACAAGTTCTTCGATTTCATCAATCAATTACACCCTAATATCCAGTTCATCATGGAAATTGAACAAAACAGAAAATTACGTTCCTTGGACGTACTAGTTTACAAAAAATCTGATACCACATTGGGACATGAAGTTTACAGAAAACCCACCCATGCAAACAGATGCCTTCATGCCTCCTCCCACCAGCACCCATCTCAAAAGCAATCGGTCATCAACTCTCTTGTATACAGAGCTGTCTTCATAACAGATAAAGATAACTTACAGAAAGAACTATCAAATGTTGAACAAATCCTAATACAAAACGATTACACAAACAAACGAATTGATAAAGCAATAAGAAAACACACTCAAAAAAAGAAGACAACACAACCTACTAAAGAAAGAGAGAGAAAAACGACCACCATCCTACCCTACATTCCAGGTACCACAGAACAAATAAGAAGAATTCTCAACAAAAACAACATACGAACTAGATTTGAACCAGCTGCGAAAATAGGGCAACTTCTAAACAACCCTAGAGATGAAAAGTCACCTATCAGTGATCCGGGAATATATAAAATCCCTTGTACTTGTGGCAAGGTCTATATTGGAGAAACCGGGAGGGCGGTGAGCCAAAGTGTAAAGGAATATGAGAGTAAAGTCAGACTAAAACTTTTCACGCAATCAGCACTAGCTGAGCATCATATCGAAACAGGACATAGCATTTAATTTGACAAAACAACCGTCATCGCAAAAACGTACAATATTTTTCCAAGAAAACTTAGAGAAGCAATCGAAATCTTAAAACACCCTAATAACATCAATAGGGACAATGGTTATATTACCAATCCCATTTGGTTTTTCGCCTTCCCAGGTTTTTTAAAAAAGACTTGATTGGCCAATCAAGTTCGACCAGTCTCCACTATGGGGCGCTCAAGCCAATCACAGGCATCGTAGAGAATACATATAAGAACAAAACATAGCCTGAAACTTCAGTTTTAGGTTAGCCCTGAAGAAGTGAACTGCAATGTTCACGAAACGTCGGCAAGATTCAAAGTTTCGCACACGACTGAACCCCGAAAAAGCTTTAAATTTTAAATTTATTATAATAAATCATCGTAAAAGCATTGAATCTGTTATTAGCCCCGTTATTGTTACACCAATCTTTCCAGGCAGAAAGAATGGAACAATTTAGGAAGATATATTAATGATTTGTGTGTTTTTATCTTGCAAATGACTTGAAGTGAAGCTGGTTAAGAAAACTAGATTGGTACCCTCAGCAAGCAAATGTTAATGAGACACCTGTTTGGCGTTCTCTTGTTTATTTTATCGGCAGAAACGAAGGAATCACATCGCTAACAAACAAATGCGACTTCCCAGCTTGTGTTCACTCGTTGACTACATGCATTAGCGAATAAATGCGTGTTCGTATATAGGTATATATGTGTACTTATGCGCAAACGGCAGAAGGGAGTACCAAAGTGGCTGTTCTTACACAAATAAAACAGCACTTAGTACCGAGTACTTACCTCTCTGTGACAACATAGACAATGGGAATATGACATGTGCCCAAGCACAGGTAGATAGATACCAACGCAGCGGCACAATACCAACTTATATGCAAACCTACTCAGCTTCCTCGATTTACTGCCAAAGAAGAGTCTATCAAAAGCTCATCTATGATCATGAATTTCATCATCATTTTGAGGTATTAGGTTGCTATCATTTTTATTGAAAACCTAATTGGCTTTTTATGACTGGAAGTTTTTTTATATGTTAAATTTGAAATTCTTAAATTTACCGTAAATTAGGGTAGTTTCGGACATCTGGGGTAAATTTGGGCATTCCTAAGTTGATAGTTCAAATTACTTAAGGAGGTTTCAACCAGAATCTAGAACCAGTTGAGGCTCTAACTAGTTTTAACTTTGCCTAGCCTTAACTGGTTTTAGATTCTGATTAAAACCCCATCTGGTAATTCAAACTATCAATTTGGGAATGTGTGAATTTACCCCAAATTTCCGAAATTACCCCGTTTGACGGTGAATCTGCAAATAATCCATTTTATTGAGAAAAATTTGTGTTTTCTCTAATAAATTGAACTTTTGGGTGCAACATCGATATCCTTGAATTTTTAGAAGTCACTTTTATTTCATTTGCTTTATACAAAACTTCATTAAGAACAAATAAAAAACAAGTGACTTAACACATCTAAAAATTTTGTTAGGTTGCGTTAGTTTTCTTGACAGGAAGTTAGCATCATCAACATTGCCAATTTTCAAAAAAATGTTGTTATGTTCATGCCTTGACGAAAATAAGTAGTTTTAATAAAACTTTATTGGATTTCAAAGATTAAAAACGTTCAACATTTTACGTTTTTTCGATTTGTTAACGTTTCTTAGGTTAAGCGTTTTTCAAGCAAAACGAATTAGATTATAAAGTTTCATCATTTTTTAAACAATTGTGGTTTACGTCAGCTTTTTTTATCGAAAATTCGTATTTTAGTAAAAAAAATCATTATAGTTCGAATAAAATTTGCCATTTTCAAACCGTTCCAGATTTATTGAGATTTTCACAGGAAATCTGTTATGTTAAACAAAAATCATTATATTTCAAAGAATATTTAACATTTTCCGACAAATTTAGCTTATATTGGCGTGTTTGACCTGGAATTGGTATTTTTATATAATATAATAATAATATAATAATAAAATTCACAAGCTTGAACAATTTGGGATTGCATTAGTGTTTCTCGACGGAAATCGAAATGTTTATTAAACAATGATTAGATTTCAAAGAAAATTCAACATTTTTCAACAATTGTAAGTTAAGTTGGCGTCTTACATCGAAAATTAATATTTAAAAAAAGTAATTATTTTGGATTACGTTCGTGTTTATTTTTTTTGTTGGTAATTCGTTTAAACATCACTATCATATTTCTGACTGCACACCCTTTCCCCTATTATTATATTATTATTTGTTGGTTGAAGATTCCTCTTTTTGGTTGAAAATTTAACTATTCTATTTTCATGATATTAATCTTCTTAGTTAAAAAATCATTTTTTGAGTTAAATTTTGAACTCTTTTTTTTTTGAAAATTCATCTCCTTGGTTCAAAATGTAATTATTTTGTCGAAAATTAGTTTTTTGTTGTTATGCGAGAATTAATATTTTCAAACTAAAAATGTAACTAATCCTATTTTAATTAAAAATTGATAATTTTTTTTGAAAATTGATCTTTTTTGGTTGAAAACTTAACAATTTGGTTGGAAATTCGTATTTTTAGGTTATATTTGACGGTTCTTCAATTCAAATATACATACTTTTTTTGTTTAAATAATAAACTATTACATGTTGCGTTAAAAGTTCTCCTTTTTTGTCTAAAGAATCCACGAAACACTGTTCAAGGTTAAACTACTTAAAAAAATCCATTTTTTGTTTTGTTGAAGATTCATATGTTTTTGAAAATTCATATTTTTCATTATACTTAAATACTTAAAAGTTGAACAACTTTGTTAAAAATTCATTTTTTAAAGAATGTGTATTTTTTACTTGAAAATTCAACTGTTTTCGGTTGAATTTTGATCTTTCTTGGTTGAAAAAGAATTTTTTTTTCAATTCAACTGTCTTGGAAAAAACTTTGCCTTTTTGGCCTGAAAATTGATCCATTTAGTTAAAATTTCAACTATTTGGTTGCTGATGCAAATCTTTGATTAAAAATTAATTTGGTTGTTGTTGAAAATACGTCTTACTGGGTTGAAAATTTATCTCTTTTGCCAGAAAATCTTTCTTGATCAAAAATTCAACTATTTTGTGGAAAGTACAATAAATTTCGACTTCAAATATGGTATTACATTAATTAAAAATATTGTATACACATTAATTTTATTTGAAATAATTTATTTCCTTATTTTCCTGAAAAATCACCCTGTTTCCTCTGTTTAAGACGCTTTATATGCATAATGATGATTTTAGTTCTACAGCAACCAAAAGTAAAAATTATACACTGGAACCTGGAATGAAGAACGGTTTCGGGGATGGCTTGCAGTGGCCTTGGTCTCAACTCCAGGAAATTAAAACGTGAACAGGCAGGGCCGCATGAACCATTATGATGGATTTGGACGCATGCCGCAACCTGATGCAACTAATGCACTGAGAGTGCAATCCTAATGCTGTTTGTCACGCTTGACTGAGCACCGTCTCCATCTCGGTCCCGCCGCTCCCCTCATCATGAAACTGTCAGAGACATCAATTCTAGGAATATCATAAATCCGAGTTTTCTAATTCCAGATTCCAGTGTAATAACCAATGTGAGACTAGTGAAGAATAAAACGCCTGCTTACAAGTCACCCTTAAAATAGGAAAAACGCTCTGAAAAATGACTTACAGTCATAATTTATGTTCCTATGTTCTCAAAAACTTTTCAAACAATTTTCTCCACAATTTTTTTAAAATAGTTCAACTAAAATTAAATAAATAAATTATTAGATATTTAGCTATAATTTGACAGCAGGAATTAAAAAATGAATTTAACAATTTTGTATCTGTCAGTTTTTTATTGTTCGGTTAGTAACATCAGAACATCCTTAAAATTTTGTTTTGACCCGTGTTAAGATAATGAAATCCCAAACAATTCTTAAAGACAACATTATTTTTGTTCTACATTTTAGTGCAGCAAACGTAAACCTTACTGGACCATCCATTAATACATGGTGTCGCCATAGCAAACTGAGCTGCAATAAAACAATTTTATTCGCGCTAATGATATAAATCTAGTAATTATAGTATTAGTAGTTCGTCGTCCATCAAAGAATTTTTTTTTCAGAAGAAACATCTTGTTCTTAGACACAAATGTCCTTAACTCTAGCTTTAGGCCAAAAAATAGGCTCAATTATTCAAGATGTTCAGATTAAGTTTTACTTCAAGGTGTTCCTCTACTTGATTAAACGTTCAAAATAACATTTTTTAAACATTTTCATAGTAAATATCGTTTAAAAAGTTCATTCTGGAAAGTTTATCTCACTCATTAGTTTCATTTTCATCTTAAAATGTTTTTTTGGGTGACAGATAAACACATTTGAGAAAAAAATCTATTTAGCAAATTAAAACCAATATTGACAGTATGAACTTATGAAAAATTCTTTAGTTCTTATTAATTCGATACATAAATCAAGTTTTTTCAAAAATATATACATACCTGTAGCGTATAAAATAATTAATACTGAAAAAATGCGGAGGAAAGCTTCATCTTGACTGGTAGCGCGCAAAGATGATAGACAACTCGTATACCGCTGAAGAATTATGAAACTAAACTGAATTTTTGCTCGTATTTTCCTGCTTAGATAACCTTTCATATTATGAGTCATCAAATTAAAAATATTTAAGCATATGACGTTTGTTGCTCATTTTTTATCTGCCATGCCTCATTAGCAAACAAGGCTAACTAGTTTCAACGGACACGTCTATCATACAATTTGTAAAAGCTAGCTACAATAAATTTGCGGAAAGAGCATAATCGTAAAGTTTTTTAAAGTAAAATATAATTCTGAATATTTCAGAATCGAGACTTTTTTGTAACAAATACTGCATTTAAAACGAATTGAACTCTCTAACTTGAAAAATGAGGACATACGCCAACTTGCAAGTTGGTAGTCCGCCAAACAACGTTTAGAAGAAATCTTAAGCAAAGTTCAAGATGAAAAAAATACATTTGCGTTTAGAAGTTGATTAGATTTTCATTACAAATAATTAATTTCATCCGAAAAATAAGGAAAGATAGTAGTTATAGCAATATATTGTGTAAGAACAGATATAAATGAGTTTTTGTTTTCATCGACAAATGATGTTTTAGAATATTGTCTGTTTGCCAGAGTTCTACTAGGATGTTATGGAGTGAAGATCAGAAATTCAAATAATTTAATCATGATGAAATTACAAACTAGCTGAAAAAAATCTTTTTCATTACATGAATAGAACAAAAGGTATATTTTGAAAGACGATTATTTTGTCGTGAACACTTATTGACACTGTAGATGTTATTACTTCACCATCTACATTCAACAATACCCTGGTCAACACATTACAATATTCTTGAAACTAATTGACTCTATCCTAATCTCACCTAATTTTCAAAAAGTACGCTTTTATCTTAAATATTCATCACAGAAAATATTTTTATAGAATCAAATTGGTTCTTTACATTCATAAAAAGTGATTGATATTGAATCAGAATGCATAAGGAATATAAGGACATGTCCAGTTTACCCGAGAACAGTATTTTTCTTTTTCTTTTACAGGAAATATGAAAACATGAATTAAAAAAAGTGAAATTGTGTAAGAAACTTGCAGACGAAGGCTTAAAACGAAGTTCAAGATTTTTATTTAAAAACAATAATAATTTTAAGAAAATATTCAAAATAGATTTCAAAACCACTTTTGATTTATGCATAACAATTAAACAATTATAAATTTGTAAGAAAATGTTTAAAATCTCTAAATTCGTTGATTCATTCTTCAATTTAGAGAATTGAAAATGACAGCGTGGATTTACATATTTTTTCAAGTCTTTGAATTGCACAATTTATAAGAGTTTAACAATTAATTATTTATTGATCGTTAAAATTTAAAAAATGCAGTCTTTATGGTCCTTTAGGGTGAAATATAAATAAATTATTTGATGTTACTTTTCATAAATAAATAATTGCTTTTAAATTCAAAGAAAGGAATACCTTCTTATACAAAAGTAAATTACTTCCTAAAGATTACTTAAACAAAAAAAAACAAAAAACAAAAAATGTATGTCTAGAAAAGACACTATGGTATTTCAATTTAAATTATTGTTGTGCTCATCTTTCTGATCCTTAGAAACCTTCTTATTTGACCTATATTCATATACTGCATTAAAACTCCTACATTTTATTTTATAAATTACATTTTGTTTATCCATTTTGTCACGTATGTCGTTTCCCAGTTTTATGGTTTTGTGTAAACCCAATTTACTTGGCAATTATCTCAAGGCATTTAAAATGTTCTCAAAATATGGTAAAACAACCGTTTTGAATCTATTAAAATATTTCGCCTCTTTGATGTTCTGATTATTGCTTTTTCGATTTATCTAACAAATTCTGTTGTTTATATGTTTATTTAATAAAAAAGTTGAAAGTCGTTTAAGAAAAGCATCTTTTGGCACAATTCCACATTCTTTTTATGAAATTTCTTATGTGACAATTTCATAGCTCTGTCAACAATATTTTTTACAACCGCATTTGTATTCTGTTTCCAATGATTCAAAAAGAAATTCAATGCACTTTCTGAGAAGACCGGTTTTTATATCAATCAGTGATGTTACCCTTCTTAGTTTTAATTGTTGTTAAATCTAAAAAATTATGCTTTCTATCTTTTGCAATCTCTAATGTCTGTTTCATTTACTATTTCAGCCAAAATAGGTGAAGAAACAGACCCTATTGGTTTTCCAAATTGTTCTTTATGAAACTTCACTACAAATTGAAAATAAATTAAGTGAAAACCAAAATTAATTGCTTCAAGGAATTGCATATATGAAATTTTAGTATGTTTGAGTCTGTTTTCATCTTTTTTTCTTGAAAAAAATTTAAGTATTAGTTTTATAAATTGAAATTTAACTGTTTTGCAGAAAATTTTATTTTTGGGTTGGAAATTTTATTTTTTTTGGTAGTGAATTCAATTCTTTTGTTCAAAATGATCTTTATGATTGAAAATTCATATATCCGGGTTGAAAATTCAACCGCTTTGTAAATAATTCATCTCTTTGGCTTGAAAATTCAACAATTTTGTTGAAGTTTTTTTTATTAACTAAAAAATCTTTTTTGGTAGAAAATTCACTTTTTTTGTTGAAAAGTGTGTATGGTTTGAAAATTCATCTTTTTGGTAGAAATTTGATCTTTTTTGATTTGAAATACAACTACTCCATTTATGGCTGAAAATGGTTTTTTATTTTTGTAAATTGAAAATTCAACTACTTGGGTGAAAGTTGAACCACTTTGTTGAAAATGTATCAATTTTTGGTTGATGGTTCATCTCTTTTAGTTGAAAATTTAACTATTCGATTAAAGTCTTTTTCTTTAATTTAAAATTAATTTTTTACCTCAAAAGTTTATTTTTCAATTTTTTGTTGAAAATTGATATTTTCAGTTCAGAATTTGTCTTTAAAACTGATCTTCTTCGTCGAAATTCAATCTTTTTTGGGTGAAATTGCAACTTTTTGGATAAAAATTATTTTTTTTGTTCAAATTTCATATTTTTGGGTTGAAAATACAACCGTTTTACAAAAAAAATCGTCTTTTGGCTTGGAAGTTTAGCTATCTGGATGCAATTTTTTTCTTACTTGAATGAAAAATGTTTATTAGTTGAAAATTTATCTTTTTGGTTAGAAAATTTAACTTCTGGGTTAAAAGTTGAACTACTGCTTTGTTAAAAATGATTTTTTTTGTTGAAGATTCATCATTTTGATTAACATTTTTTTCTATAATAAATTATTTCGTTAAAAATTTGTCTTTCAGGTAAGAAATCAAAATTTGCAGGTCGAAAATTCAAATTTTTTTCTAGGAAATTTGTCTCCTGGGTTGAAATCTTCCCTTTTGTGTTTTAAAGTTCACCTACTTTGTTACAAATTTATTTTCTTGGATGCAGATTCATCATTTTCATTGAAAATTCATCGCTGGTTGGAAATGTAACTTTTTGGTTGAAAATTTAACTAAACATTCTGTTGAAAATTCTTTTTTTTTTCAAATGTCGAATATTTAATTTCTTGTTAAGAATTCTTCTTCTTGAAAATTGAATTTTTCGAGTTGAAAATTCAGCTGTTTTTGGTTGAAGTTTAATATTTTTTCTTTTAATAGGTCTATATTTAATAGGCCCTTTTGGTATGAAAATTCACCTACAACTATTTTTTGTTGAAGATTAATTTTTTTTGTTCAAACTTTGATCATTTAGTTAAAAGTTCATGTTTGTAGGCTGAAAATTCAACAATTTCCTCAAAAATTAAACTATGTTATTGAAAATTTAATTATTTTATTAAAAATTTAATTCAAATTAGCTTGAAATTCGATAAATTTGTCATACGGAATTAAAGCCGCTTCGATTATATCAACAGAAAAAAAATTGGACATGAACAATATCATTAAATTGTTGTTAAAGTTGAAAAAATGAGAAACTTCGAAATATTGTAGATTGCAAATTATTTTTTCACTGTAAAAATAGGTACCGTCAAACGGGGTCATTTCGGACATATGGGGTAAAATCGGACATTCCTGAATTAATATTTTAAATTACTTAAGGGGTTCTTAACCAGAATCTAGAACAAGTTAAGGCTGGTTAAAGTTAATCCTAGTTAAAGCCTTAAAAGGTTTTAGATTCTGGTTGAAACCCCCTTAAGTAATTTGAACTATCAATACAGGAATTATCCAAATTTACCCCACATGTGCGAAGGTACCCCATTTGACGGTACCTGGAAAAAAGTATTTTTTTGTCCCGGAAAATCTGGAAAAGTCCTGGAATTTTTTTTAGAAACGCTAGACACTTCCGATGTAAACGCGTTTCATCCCTCAGAAAACGATTTGGTTGAATCAACAACATTTTTGTTCATTCAACCATAGAATTTGGTTATTATATGGACAACAAAACATCTGGTTGACCCAACTCCATTTTTTGGTGGTTTCAACCAAATCTTTTGACAGTTGGAGTATTTGGCTGATTCAACCAGAAAAAGAGCTTAGGTCAATCAAATATTTTGTTGAATCAACAAAAACTTGTTCAATTCAGCCAAATTTTCATGTGTATCCAACAAAACAGTTTGTTTGGTTCCAGAAAAGTTTTTTTCTGAGTGATTGAATATCTCTGTTTGCTCTCAACGCACCTATATAGTATCTTCATCTGGATAGAAGAAGACACCCTTAGAAATTCGCAGTGCTATTTAAAAAAAAAGCTTGATGCCATCAAAATATGACGAGCTACAAGACTAAGAAATAAATGTTCATTTATAGCGTTCGAATCCCAGCGGAGCGAAAGGAGAAGATCTTTTTTCTGAATAAATTTAATTTGAAAAATTTCTAATGTATAGCGCCATCTAGTCTGAAATGTTAAAATTTCCTGTATTAGAGGAGATAACTTTGATCGATATTCTAGATTTCCATTTTCAGGGTGTGTGAAAAGATTTCTATTCTGATTGATCGTTATCCTCTCCGATGATAATACAGATTACTAGTCAAATTGGCATGTATTAAAACACAACATCCTGAAAAATAATGCGTGTTTCAGAAAAAGGATTCTTCGATCTCTCTAGTAGCTTAGTGGTAGAGCACCTGACCGACAATCAGTTGACCTGGCGTTCGAATCCCAGCGAGGCGAAAGGAAAAGATCTTTTTTCTGAATGAATTTAATTTCAAAATTTTTCAATGTATAGCTTCATCTAGGCTGAAAAGACTTGAAAATGTTCTATATTAGAGGAGATAACTTTGATCGATATTATAGATTTCCATTTTCAGGGTGTGTGAAAAGATTTCTATTCCGATTGATCGTTACATTCGTTACCATCTCCGCTGATAATACAGATTTCTAGTAAAATTGACATGAGGATTGACATTGAGGATGCTTCTTCGATCTCTCTAGTAGCTTAGTGGTAAAGCACCTGGCCGACATGGTAATCAGTTGACGTGGCGTTCGAATCCCAGCGGAGCGAAAGGAGAAGATCTTTTTTCTGAATAAATTTAATTTAAAAAATTTTCAATGTATAGCTCCATCTAGGCTGAAAAGACGCTAAAATTGTCTGCATTAGAGGAAATAACTTTGATCGATATTGTAGATTTCCGTTTCCACGGTGTGTGAAAAGATTTATATTCTGATTGATCGTTATCATCTCCAATGATAATACAGATTTCTAGTAAAATTGACATGAGGATTGACATTGAGGATGCTTCTTCGATCTCTCTAGTAGCTTAGTGGTAGAGCAGCTGACCGGGAATCAGTTGGCCTGGCGTTCGAATTCCAGCGGAGCGAAAGGAGAAGATCTTTTTTCTGAATAAGTTTAGTTTCAAAAATTTTCAGTATGTAGCTCCATCTAGGCTGAAAAGACCTTAAAATTTTCTGTATTAGAGGAGATAACTTTGATCGATATTGTCGATTTTAATTTCCACCGTGTGTGAAAAGATTTATATTCTGATTGATCGTTACCATCTCCAATGATAATACAGATTACTAGTAAAATTGACATGAGGATTGACATTGAGGATTGAGATTGAGGATGCTTCTTCTATCTCTCTAGTAGCTTAGTGGTAGAGCACCTGGCCGGCAATCAGTTGACCTGGCGTTCGAATCCCAGCGGAGCGAAAGGAGAAGATCTTTTTTCTGAATAAATTTTATTTAAGAAGTGTCTAATGTATAGCTCCATCTAGTCGGAAAAGACGTTGAAATTTTCTGTATTAGCGGAGATAACTTTGATTAATATTTTTGATTTCAATTTCCACGGTGTGTGAAAAGATTTATATTCTGATTGGTCGTTACCATCTTCAATGATGATACAGATTTCTAGTAAAATTGAGGATGCTTCTTCGATCTCTCTTGTAGCTCAGTGGTAGAGCACCTGGCCGGCAATCGGTTTTCCTGGCGTTCGAATCCCAGCGGAGCGAAAGGAGAAGATCTTTTTTCTGAATAAATTTTATTTAAAAAGTGTCTAATGTATAGCTCCATCTAGTCTGAAAAGACGTTGAAATTTTCTGTATTAGAGGAGATAACTTTGATCAATATTGTCGATTTCAATTTCCACGGTGTGTGAAAAGATTTATATTCTGATTGATCGTTACCATCTCCGATGATAATACAGCTTTCTAGTGAGATTGACATGAGGATTGACATTGAGGATGCTTCTTCGATCTCTCTAGTAGCTTAGTGGTAGAGCACCTGACCGGCAATCAGTTGACCTGGCGTTCGAATCCCAGCAGAGCGAAAGAAGATCTTTTTTCTGAATAAATTTAATTTTATTAAATTGATGAAATCTTTGAAAGAACTTGTTGGATGACTCGCCGACGTGTGGAAGTCAATTAAGTATATAAGCTTGGCTAATTAACGTTCACCAGCGATGATCTCCGTGGCATGCGATCACCCCTACACCTAATGTTAATAGCCGTAGTAGGAAGCCTTTACGGGCCTTAGTTTGAGTTTAAGCGTGGCTCAGCAACGTGCTGAGTAATCAAACAATTACGGGGCAGGGGGAGAAAGGGGGGAAAGGGGTGTCTGCTTTTCTGTTACAGCAGGGTGAAAATCATGAGGTGGAATAGGTTAGAAAGGGGTCGAATCGAGACGAAGCGAAGGCACCTGAATCCAGGAAACCCGAACTCGTAGACAGAAGCAGGACTTAGCGATTTCAGCAAAATAATGCTCACCAGTCGATATTATCGCTGTCGAGTTCGGCAGCTCGAAACGCGACCTAATTGACTGTTAAATTACCGCAGTCGGGAAAATTTCACCCTCTAGCTCTCTTACCCCTTTCTCCCTCAAATTCACGCTCAACAGTGATAATCAACTCTAACGATGGATAATGTCATGTGTCAACCAAATTAACCATTTATACACTCTACATTTGAATCAGTCAAAAGTGACTGATTCAAGGTCAATTTTGACTGATTCGAGGTCAATTTTGACTGATTCAAGGTCAATTTTGACTGATTCAAGTAATGTGGATTCGGCGAGTGACCAGTCAGAAGTGACTTTTCAAATCAGCCAATTTGACTTAATGATAAAACCAGTCATTTTAAGTTATCCAATCTGTTGAATTTTTATCGAAGAAGGTCCATTTTTACCCAAAAAAGATGAATTAATAATAAAATACACGAATTTTCAACCAAAAACTTGAATTTTCAACTGAAAGATATTTATTGAAAAAAAAACAAGTTTTCAACAAAATAGTTAAATATAAGCAAACAGATGAATTTTGAACTAAAATGAGGAATCATGCACCAAAAGAATGAATTTTTAACACAGCATTTCAACTTTCAACCAAGTAGTAGAATTTTCAAAAAAATAAAATGATTTTTTGCCAAAAGGATCAATTTTATATAAAAAAACGAGGTCTCAACAAAATATATTATTTTTCAAACCAAAAAGTTGGATTTTCTACTGAAAAAGATTAATTAAAAAAAAAATTCAACCAAATAGTTCAATTGAATCAAACAGGTGAATTTCCAACACAAATCATGAATAAATAATAAAAATAACGAAATTTCAATTGAGTAGTTCAACCTTTAAGCAAGTAGTTGAACTCTCTATAAAGAAACTTAATTTTTGCCAAAAAGATTATTTTTCTAGCAAAATACAAATTTCTAACAAAATAAATAAATTTTGGACAGAACAAATAAATTTTCCAACTTAAAGTTAATATTTCAACTAAAAAGAAATAATATTCAACCAAAAAAACCAAGTTTCAACAAAATCGTTCTATTTTTAACCAGCAGATGAATTTTCAACTGAATCGAGAAATCATCAACCAAAAGCATGAATTTTTGGCAATGCAGTTCAACTATGAACTAATTAGTTAAATTTTTAACTAAGAAAATTAATTTTTCGCCAAGAAGATCAAATTTATACAAAAAACGTCAAATTTTTGAAGAAATATATGAATTTTCAACTAGAAAGATGAATTTTTAACTAAAACGGATTGATATTCAACAAAAATAAAAACGAAATTTCAAGAACATAGTTAAATTTTCAACCAAAAAGATAAAATTTAACTAAAATGAGGAATTATTTACCACAATAATGCATTTTTAAACGAGGGGTATACATTTTAACCAAGTAGATGAATTTGAAAAAAAAAATAAATAAAATGAATTTTCCGCCAAAGATGATTAATTTTATAACAAAAAAAGACGATTTTTAACCAAATAAATGAATTTTTAACAAAAAATTTGAATTTCCAACTAGAAAAGATTCATTTTCAACCAAAACAATCAAATTGTTAACCAAATAGTTCAATTTAATCAAACAGGTGAATTTTCAAGACAAATCATGAATCATTAAAAAAAAAGAATTATTAACTGAGCAGTTCAACGTTTGAGCAAGTAGTTGAACTCTCTCTCTGAAGAAACTTAATTTTTTTCCAAAAAGATTAATTTTCTAGCAAAATACAAATTTCTAACAAAATAAATCAATTTTGCACAAAACAAATACATTTTCCAACTTGAAGCTAAATTTTCAACTAAAAAAAAAATATTTAACCAAAAAAAGACAATTTTTAACAAAATCGTTCCATTTTTAACCAAAGAGATGAATTTCTAACTGAATCGAGAAGTCATCAACCAAAAGCATGAATCTTTAATAATGCAGTTCAAGTTTGATTTAATTAGTTACATTTTTAGCCAGGAAAATGAATTTTTGGCGAACAAGATAAAATTTATACAAAAAGCCTCGAATTTTCAAGAAAATTATGAATTTTTGATCAGAAAGTTGAATTTTCAACAAAACGGATTGATATTCAACAAAAATAAGAACGAATTTTCAACAAAATAGTTAAATTTTCAAACAAAAAGATGCAATTTCAACTGAAATGAGGAATTATTTACTAAAAGAATGAATTTTTAAACGAGGGGTACAAATTTTAACCAAGTTGATAAATTTGAAAAAAAATAAAATAAAATGAATTTTCCGCCAAAGATGATTAATTTTTTATAACAGAAAAATTCTATGCTCAACAAAATAAATGAATTTTCAACCCAATAGTTGAATTTTCCATCAAGCAGATGAATTTTCAACACAAATGATGAATCATTAACCAAAATTAAATTAAATTAATTTTCCGCGAAAGATGATTAATTTTATAACAAAAAAAGACGATGTTTAACCAAATAAATGAGTTTTTAACCAAAAGGTGAATTTTCAACTAGAAAAGATTCATTTTCAACCAAAACAATCAAATTTTCAACGAAATAGTTAAATTTTCCATCAAGCAGAAGAATTTTCAATATAAATGATAAGTCATGCACTAAAAGAATGAATATTGAACGTGCTAGTTCAACTTTCAACCAAGTTGTTGAATTAAAAAAAAAAAACGTTTTCCGCCAAGAAGATTAAATTTCTAGCAGAAAGACTAATTTTCAGCAAAATGCATAAATTCAACCAACAGGTTGAATTTTCAAATGAAAAAGATAAATTCGCATTCAAAAATGAAACACAAGTCGAAAAAGTGCCTCTCATCCTTGGCACATACGATATTTTATTCACATCTGACGTCACTTTTCAGTCTAAAAAAAATTTAATGGTGACTTTTGGTAACTTTCACTAATTAAGCGAGTCATTTGGATTAATCTAATCTGTAATTTTCATTGGTAATCAGTCGTCTATAATTAATTTTAATCATTCATCATAATGAGGGAATTTTTTTATTGATTTATTCCGTAACTTTCAATTTTAATCAGTCATCTATGGTTAATTTAAATCATCAGTAGAAATCACTGACTTTTTAGTAAAAGCATGCTCGATTGATATAATCAGTCACATTTTTACTGATTTAAATTTAGAGTGTATCTCTAGTATATTACCATTTTTGGATGACAATTAACAATAGACAATTGATAAATGTAGCATTCGAACTTCAGCAGCTTTCAATTAAATTGTTATATATTAAACAATCTTAAAACAGAAGAGCCAGCGCAAACAACATTAAAATTAAAAAATTAAACAGTCAGTTTAAATTAGTGAAATTTTACTGATTCGAAGTCAATTTTTACTGATTCAAATAATACGGATTCGACGACTGAAAAATCAGTGAAAAGTGACTTTTCACATCAGTAAATTTTGTTCTAACTGAAAAGGTCAAATTTCAACCAAGAATGGAATGGCTTGATTTTAAATTAAGTAAATTAATTTGTAACAAAAAAAAGAAGTTTCACAAAGTAGTAGATCAAACAAGTAGCTAAGTTTTCAACTAATAAGATTCATTTTCAACCAAAAATAGGAATTTTTAATTAAATAACGTAATTTTAAACAGAACAGATGAATTTTGAACTCGAATGATAAATCTTCAACAAAAAAAAATAATTTAAAAAAAAGCAGTTCAACTTTCAACCAAGTAGTTAAATTTAAAAAAAATGATTCTCCGTCAAGAAATCTAATTTTTTTTACTAAAAAAAGACAACATTTGAAAAAGTTGAATTTTTAATTAACAAACTTAATTGTTAACGAAATACTTGAATGCTCATGAGAAAGGTGAATTTTCCACTAAAGTGATGAATCTTGAAAAAATGATTTTCTAACAAGATATTTTATCTTTCAACCAGAGTTCTAACAAAAATATATTTTTATTTTGAATCAAAAGCAGTTAATATCTTAACCAAAAAAGATTTTAATTTTAAAAAAAAGCAGTCGAATTTAAGCAAAAAGATGAATTTTCAACCAAGAAGATTTATTTTCTACCAGTAAAGATGAATTTTCATCAAAACACATTTTTCAATCAGAAAGTTTAATTTTCAACTAAAAAAGATTAATTTGTAACCAAAAATGAAATCGCTGAACAGTTACAAAAAATTTCAACAAAAGAGATGGATTTTCAAATAAAAAGATCAATCCCTGACCAAGAAATAAATTTTTTAACAAAGTAGTTCCACTTTCAACCCAGTGCTTGAATTGTTAACCAAAAAATATTTTTATTTGAAATCAAAAATAGTGAAATTTATCTGAAAAAATGAATTTTCGACTAAGAAGATTGACTTTCTACCCATAAAGATGAATTTAAAAAAATAATAGTTGATTTTTCAAGCAAAAAATATATTTATTTTAAATTTAAAAAAATGGAATTTTACTAAAACAGACGAATTTTCTCTAAAATAGTGTAATCCTTAACCAAATATTTTATTTTGTAAATGAAAAATAATAATTCTGAACCGAAAATGTAAAAGTTCAATTTCTGATTAATAAAATTAATTTTCAAAGAAATACTTAAATTTTGATAAAAAATATACATTTTCCACTAGAGTGATAAATCTTTAAAACAATGTTTTTTGAACAAAATTGTTCAACTTTCTACCTAGTAGTTGAACTTTCAGTAAAAACGATCAATTTTCAAAAAAAATGTAATAGTTGATATTTTGATCAAAAAATTTTAATTTTCAATCAAAAGCAGTTGATATGTCAACTATAGAGATGAAGTTTGAACAAAGATGACTTATTTTATACCAATAAAGATGATGATCTATTCATTAACATCCACTGTCCAAATCAGTAATTTTGAACTATACAAACAGTCTTAATGATTGAAATTTTGTAATTTTAAGTGGCTCTTTTAGATAACAATATTGACTAATTTATCTGTTAAACCGACCGTTTATTCAGTAGAAAGTAACATCCACTGACTGAAATAGTAATTTTAAATGGTCTAAACTGTAACCTTTATTGATTAAATCAGTCAGTTTGAATGTTGTAATCAGTAACTTTCACTAATTAAATCAGTAATTTTGAATTATGTAACCAGTTACTTTCACTAATTAGACTTGACATTTTGATTGATTTATTCATTACTTTCAATGTGTTAATCAGTCATTTATAGTTAAGTTGAATTCTTTATTAAAATGTAAGAATTTAATTTTATTATTTCAGACAAAGCAGACACTTCTAAATTCTGTAATTTTAATTGACTCTTTCAGTTAGCAATATTGATTGATTTATTTGTTCAAACGACCGTTTTGTCAGTAGAAATGACTGATTTCTCAGTCAAAGCATCCTTGATTAATTAGTAAGTTAAATTTACTGTTTTAAATCTGGAGTGTACATAATTATTATGAATTTAAGAATGCAAGGTCAAGCAAGGTTTAAAAAGAAATAAAAAAAAAATTTCGTGATATTTTAAGGTTCCTCTTTCTTTTCGTGTAAATTGTTTATTGCGTATTTAATATTTTATATTGAGCAAAGAAGATGTCTTCTTTATAAAAAAATCGTAAAAGACTGGACGGCAATGTATGTATGTGAATCTAATAAGACATAATGTTAATCTCAGCAGGTGAGCTACCTTTACTGGTCGTAAAACTTATAAAAGGGACCCTGTAAAGTATTTGCAGAAAATTGAAAACTTGACGCGATGCATATTCATGCGCCAAGGTTTAATATATATTTTACGGTCAGCCTCTTTGAGTACGTAAATATACGTAAAGAGCATGAATTAATAATAAAGTAGCAGTCCACAATGGCTTGAAAATCCTCACCCTTAAAAAGATTCAACCCTTCCTTAATCCTACGATTTTTTTTTAAAAAGTGGTCGATATATTACGTATCGCTTTTTTGGACGATTTTACCCCCCTCCCTCCCTCCTTGTAAAGTTAGCGTAACATAGATAATGACCCCCCCCCCCCAGCCAAGTACCGTTTCACAATGTCTTCGGGTTGGACGCAAAACCTTATTTTCACTTCTTGGTTCCTTTTATCGTCAACCACCAAAACTTTAGTAGATAGATAAAGGATAGGATGAGATAGAGAAGAGAGGATTGAAGAAGATAGACGTAAATTTAAATTGACAGAGAAATAGAAAGATATTGAAGTGGATAGATAAAGGACAGGATGAGATGGAGAAGATGGTATTAGAAAAGATAGATGGGAATTCAGATTGAAAAATAGATAGACAAATATAAGAGTTGATAGATGTATGATACGATGAGATAGAGAAGAGAAGGTTAAAAAAGATAGAAGGAAATTTAGATTGACAGAGAAATAGAAAAATATTGACGTGGATAGATAAGGGATAGGATGAGATAGAGAAAATTGTATTATAAAAGATAGACGGGAATTTAGCTTGACAAAGAGATAGTAAAGATAGACCTTGATAGATGTGGTAAAGGATGAGATATAGAAGAGGGGATAAAAAAATATGGACGCGAATTGAAACTGTCAAAGAGATAGAGAAATATTGACGTGGATAGATGACGGATATGATGAGATAGAGAAGAGGGTATTTGAAAAGATAGATGTCAATGTATATAGAAAAATAGATAGAAAAATATGAATTGATAGATGTATGATACGATGAGATAGGAAGGAGAAGATTGATAAAGAAAGACGGAAATTTAAAGTAACCGAGAGATAGAAAACGATTGACATGGATAGACAAAGAATAGGATGAGATAGAGATAAGGGTATCGAAAAAGATAAATGTGAATTTAGATTGACAAAGGGATAGAAAAAGATAGACGTTGATAGACGTAGGGTGAGATGAGTTAGATAATAGGAGATTAAAAAAGGTAGACAGGAATTTAGATTGATAGAGAGATAGAAAAAGATTGAAGTGGATACAAGAAGAATAGGATAGATATAGAAAAGGGTATCAGAAAAGATGAACGTGGATAGAAAAAGAGTACAATAAGATAGGAAAGAAGGTATCAACACACATAAACGTGAATTTAGATTTCAAAAAGTTTAGGATGAGATATAGAAGAGAAGATAAAAAAAGATATACGGGAATTTAGATTGAGAGAGAGATAGAAAAATATTGACGTGGATAGCTAAAGGATAGGTTCAGATGGACTAGAGGGGATTGAGGAAGATTGACGGAAATATAGATTGACAGAGAGATAATAAAAGATTGACCTGAATTTAGATTAACAAAGAGATAAAAAAAGGTGGACGTTGATAGACGTAGGATAGGATGAGATAGAGAAGGGGAGATTCAAAAAGATAGACGGAAATATAGATTGACAGAGAGATAGAAAAAGATAAACGAGGATAGACAAAAAATAGGGCAACATAGAGAAGAGCATAAAAAAAATATACGTGAAATTATATTGACAAAGAGATAGAAAAAGATAGACGTTGATAGAAGTAGTACAGGACAAGATAGAGAAGAGGAGATTGAAAAGATATATGGGATTCTAGATTGACAGAGAGATAGAACAATATTGATGTGGATAGCTAAAGGATAGGATAACATGGAAGATATGGGATTGAAGAAGATAGACGGAAATTGAGATTAACAGAGAGATAGTAAAAGATTCACGTGGATAGATAAATAATAGGATGAGATAGAGAAGAGGGTATTCAAAAAGAGAGATGTGAATTTAGGTTGAAATATAGATAGAAAAAGATAAACTTTGATACATATAAATGATACGATGGGATAGTGGAGAGAATATTAAAAAAGATAGAAGCGAACTTAAATTCACAAAGCGATAGAAAAAGATTGACGTGGACAGAAAATGAATAGAATAAGATAGGGAAGAGGGTATCAAAGAGCAGAAACGCTAATTTAGATTGACAAAGTGATAGAAAAAGATAGAAGTTTATAAACGTAGGATAGGATAAGATAGAGAAGAGGAGATTAAAGAAGATAGATGGGAATTTAGATTGACAGAGAGATAAAAAAAGATTGACGTGGATAGACACAGAATAGGATGAGATAGAGAAGAGGGTATGAAAAACCTAAACGCGAATTTAGATTGACAAAGAGACAGAAAAAGATAGACGTTTATAGGTGTAGGATATGATGAGATAGAGAAAAGGAGATTCAAAAAGATAGACTGGAATTTAGATTGACAATGAGATAGAAAAGGATTGACGTGCATAGATAAAGGATAGGATAAGATAGAATAGGTGGTATTGAAAAAGATAGACGCGAATTGAGATTGAAGGAGGCATAGCATGGGATAGATTTTCTCTATCTCTTTTGATCAAAAAGATTCAAAATTATTCAAAAATATAGGATCTCTATCATTTTATTTCCAGCAAGGCAGGCCATTTTGCTCGAAAAAAGTGTAAAAGTGACCTATTTGAACCCAAAAAGTGACTCAAAGTTACTAATGTGCATTGATAATGTGAGAAGTTTTTTTTTTATTGAAAAGAATTCAAAAGACATGGACCCATAACACTTCAGAAAGTTTAAATTAACTTCAAAATAATTCATAATAAATTGAAAAAAAATTTTTAAATACAAAAAATTCCATTGATTTCAATAAGATTGAAGTGAATTTCGAAGAATTTAAGGGACATGAGAAGAATTTGATTAAATTAAAAAAAAATAGGAAAAAATGTATTAAATTCAATAACCTTGAAATAAGTTCAGTAAAATTTGAGGTAATACAAAAAAAACATGTTGAAATGCCTAAAAATTAAGCGTGAGATTAAAGGGTCCGGATCATGCCAACACCCGGTAAATCACATTGCGCCATCTCTCATTCAGAAAAATTTGAAGTCCACACAAAATTAACACAAATGCTGCTAGTTATATTTATGGCGAGTCACATTTGTGGCAAGTCACATTCACGGAAAGTCACGCTACGAAAAATCAAATTTGTGGCATTTCACATTCGTGGCAAGTCACATTGTGGCATCTCTCAACCGGGAAAAGGTAAAGTTAAAACAAACTAACCAAACTACGACATCTCTCATTTTCGATCAATTGTAAAGTTCAAGACAAACTGGCTAAAATGCACCAAGTCACATTGCAGCAAGTCACTTTCCGGTATGTCACATTGCGGCAAGTCACATTGTGGCAAGTCACATTGCGGCATCTCTCAAACGGAAGAAGGTGAAGTTCAAAACAAACTTACCAAAGTGCGGCATTTCTCATTTTTCGAGCTATTAAGAAGATCAAGACAAATTGGCTAAAATTAGGCAAGTCACATTGTGGCAAGTGACATTGTGGCATCTCTCAAACGGAAGAAGGTGAAGTTCAATACAAACTGACCAAAGTGCGGCATTTTTCATTTTCGAGCTATTGAGAAGATCAAGACAAATTGGCTAAAATTCGGAAAGTCAAATTGGCTAAAATTCGGCAAGTCACATTGCGGCATCTCTCATTTTGAGCTATTGGGAAGATCAAGACAAATTGGCTAAAATTTGTCAAGTCACATTGTGGCAAGTGACATTGTGGCATCTCTCAAACGGATGAAGGTGAAGTTCAAAGCAAACTGACTAAAGTGCGGCATTTCTCATTTTCAAGCTATTGAGAAGATCAAGAAAAATTGGCTAAAATTCGGCAAGTCAAATTGGCTAAAATTCGGCAAGTCACATAGTGGCATCTCTCATTTCGAGCTATTAAGAAGTTCAAAAGAAATTGGCTAAAATTCGGCAAGTCACATTGTGGCAAGTGAAATTGTG
>CAKNYM010050865.1:176302-226924 GCA_932195095.1 Andricus curvator
ATTCGGCAAGTCAAATTGGCTAAAATTCGGCAAGTCACATTGTGGCAAATCACAATGCGGCATTTCTCATTCGGAAGAAGTTAAAGTTCATAAATAACTGACCAAACTGCGGCACTTTTCATTTTCGATTAATTGTAAAGTTCAAGATAAACTGGCTAAAACACATTGCGTCACATTGCGTCAAGTCACATTATGGCAAGTAACATTGCGGTAAGTCACATTACGGCAAGTCATATTGCAGCATCTCTCATTTTGAGGCAAATAATGTTGTCCTGAAGAATAAAGTTGATGCATGTTATAAAGAATGTTAGGTAAGTAAATAATTTTATATTTGATAATAATGTTAACTTTAGATAATCATGTGATGAAGAAATGTCTGCCTAATTATTATTAACAAACTTATACCAGTAAATGAAAATTGCAGAAAGTAAAAGACACTGACGTCATTTTCTTTTTACGTAAAAAGCAACTGTGTTAAATTGGGTTCTGATCAAAACAAAATCAAAAAATCCAATTGGAATTGAACCAAAAAAAACGAGAAAAAGAGAAAGTTTCTTGAAAATAGGGGCAAAAAGAGAAATTCTTTAAGAATGGAGTAATTTTCATATTTCAAAGCATTTCAAAAAGTTGTTACTCATCTTTATATTTTTCATATGTGATGTCACATTATGCGTCACAAATCGTCACACAACCTGTTAACCCTCCACCCCCTGACAGGGTGACTTAGTTTTTAAACGGCCCCTTATTTGTGAATATGAAACGTTTTTTAAGGAATCTTGACTCTCATGGGAGTTAATTTGCCAAGGAAACGAACGCAAAAAAAGTAAAATGGGGAAACTTATGGCACCCCTTCGAAAATTGATTTTAATCGAGAGTCGAGTCGTGAATCGAATTTACGAGAGAGTTGGGTTGTTCGGCTGGTCGATTTAAGGCCGTTCGACGGTCCAAACGAAATGGTGATTAACATAAAGTGCTAATAACGTCCAAGCGTCGAGGTTTTCTATAACGAAGCTTTTTTTCGCGGTTTATGCGCCCATTAGGTTTTACGATCGAACCGAGAAATAGCCGAACGATGAATCCCAGGGGGTCCTTCCTCCTTTTCTCCCTTTTTACCTCACACCCTCTTCTTTTCACTCTTTTCCATACCTTTTCTTCCCTCTTAATATCTTTTGTTTCTTTCCTTATATACTTTAAAATCCAAGATATGACTTCCTTAGTTCAAGGAATTGTATTTCCTTTCACATCAGGCTGATGAAACTACACTAAGTAACAAAAGTCCCGGAGTTTTGTTTTTTGGAATGAATTATGTATCCTGAAATTTATTTACAGCTAAAGAGAGATGAGAGTGAAATTTAAATTACTCAAAACACTAACAACATAGTTGCGAATTTTTTTTTTTTCGTATAACCTGAGGGAAATATAATACAATACAAAATTAAAATGAAGTGGAATACCACTGGGAAGTACTATGTGTGTATTCATAATGAATGTATTTATTTGCCCTAATTTTATGAGTACTTTGCTTCCCCATGAGCATCAAATAAATTTTCTTCCTCATTAAGAAAATTAAAAAAAATTACAGTTTCAATATTCGTTTATCTCGATTATCTTATCTTACCACTCTGAAAAATGTTTTTTTTAATCAATTAAATATATTTTCTTGACCATATTAAAAAAAATCTGCCCGCTTCGCGGGCACATTCTCATGGCGCGCTTCGCGCTCGATTATGTATTCACCTCGCGCTACGCGCTCGGGCGTATTTGCATCGCGCTTTACGCTAGGCTCCTCTAGATTTTTGAACTTCGTGTTCGACTTCGATGAAAAGAAAAAGTTTGTTTGCAAATATAATATAAAATTATCAAAACCTCTACATATTAAGTGATTGTTAAATTTCCTTTTATTTTAGACTGAAAAGGAACTTTATTTACTCAAGGTTCTATCGACCTTAAGGAACACATTCTCATCCAGACACTCGCGCTTCGCGCTCGATATTTGATTTGAAAATCATTTGAACCGTATGATAGAAACAAAAAAGTTTGAGCGCACTTACGGCGTGCGATTTGGTAAATACACTGAGCGCGCACTTTGTGCTTCGTGTTATATGTTCTTCATATACAAATTACTAAATTTGTATTTGATTTCAAATGAAAGGTAATGATATATTTCTGGCGACAAATTTTATTAGTTAACATTTTATTTTAGCTTGTGCCGTTTATCAAAAAAGTTAATTTTTTCATTTTGAATATATTCTTACCACAAAAATTGATTACGGGTGTGTAAGACTTTTTTGAATGCACAATTTTTGTTCATTTATATGTTTTCGTACCTTGCATTGTTTTTTCAAAAATTTGATTTTTTTTTTACTGTCAATGTTATTTTCACGAATAAAACAAAAACCACGCATCCTATCGAAACATGAGTCTCAATAAATTTGTACCTCTTCCTTGGATGAACAAATTTTGTTTCGGTCATTTTTTCGTAGCTGGTAATATTCGTCTGAAAATTTGATTTTTCTATTTTCAATACTGCTTTTACGAATAAAACAAAAACTACGCGTCATATCAAAAAGTGAATGACAAGAAATTTGTAGATCCTTTTTAGGTGCACAATTTTGGTGAGATGATATTTTCTGGTATCTTGCATAGTTTTACAGAAAAATGGCTTTTTTGATTTTTCATTAATTTTTTGTGCGATCAAAATTTGAATTTTTTATTTTTCGAAAAATTCAAAAAGTTGTCATGAAAATATCATAGGGTGTTCAGGAATCAACGTTTTTCTCCTCTTGACTTTTTTTCATATCGTGCGTTTTTCGGCTTGAAATGTTCATTTTCGTTTTTTTTTTGGAATTTTGAAAATGCTATAACTCCAGTAATTTTTTTTTTATCACGAAAAGTCATAGGAATATTTTGTTCGTCATTTTGCGTACTACTAATAACCGTACATAGAATTTTCAAATCTTCCAAAAAAGTGGTCTCAAAAATTTTCAAAATGTGCTCACTTTTTGGATTTTCATCCAAAATAGCTGGTTAACGAACTCGTGCTCTATTTTTCGGCCATAAAAAAGTGTGCCAAAGCTCAATCAAATCTGATCATTTTTTCGAAAGTTATCGTGGCTACAGACAGACAGACAGACTACAGACAGACAGACACCTTCGTAAAAATCGTTTTTTCTGACTCAGGAGGTCTCAAAACGTGGAGATTTGATGAAAACCGACTATGTCAAATTTTACATAAAACCAATACCTTCTCATTAGAATGAGAATGTAAAAAAAATTGATTCAAAGAAACATTTTTCTGACTGACTTATATTGAACTGGTATGAAAAGTAATTTTGTTGTACTGATTTCAAGTTTTTTAAAAACATTTTGTAGAAAGTCAGAGTCCATCAGTAAAGGATGGTTCGTTAATATTGAAAAAGTTTTCCTCAATAAAGACGGCAAAATTCTTTTCGTTAAATTTCTGAATGTAAAAAAACACTTGCAATTGGCTGATGTAGCTCAAAATATTGACAGACCTGAACATCAATGAGAGGTACAATCTTCTAAATTGAATGATCATACCTCTTTTACTTTTCGAGATACGGTAAACAAAAAAAAGTTGCATACACACACTCGTCCACACTGAGCCATTTAAAAAAAAAAATGCATTTTAGAGTTCTTGGGGTCGAATTATTTTAAAGTATGTCAAAAACGTAGATTTGATTTTGTATAAAATTAAAAAAAAAAACACGTTTTTCACAAGAACTCTACATTGATGGTGTAAAAACATGAGGTAAAAATGTATTCTCTGTGTGAGTGGGAAAAACAGTGATTTTACGAGTGGAGGAAGAAATTATTCTTAAATGTTTCTAATATTATATGAATATATAATAATATAATATAAATAATAATAACTAGTGCCTTAAAAAACTTGAAATAGTCAAATACAGAATAAAAAAAAATTGTTTCTAATTCAGTTGCCATTCTCATGTTTTCACATGTAAAATTTGGTAAAAGTGTAGATTGTTTACAAAAACAAAAAATCGTCAAAGTAGGAGAAAATTACGAAATGAGTCTAGCAGAAATTAAAAGTTTTTGCTTAAATTCCGACTATTTGAACCATTTTTGACGTTATTTTACCTTACTGGAATTTACTGGAATTTATTATACAAATGCATTCCCAGTATTTCTACCAAGGAATTAGGACAAAAATTATATTCAGTACTGAAATTATAATTTTAAAAATTTCTAGCAAGGGTATTAAAAAATATTCGAGAATGTTTGAGAAAGTTGTAGAATATTCCAGAGTATTCGATAAGATTCCATATTCCTGATGAAAATTGTAGCATATTCTTTTGAGAAATTATTTTAGGAACATTCCAGACCATTTAAAAATATTCCAGAAAATTCAAGAACGTTTCAAAAATTTCAAAACATTTCAGAAGAGTCTAGCACATTCCAGAATATTCTATACAATTCCAGAAAATTCCAGAACCATTTAGAATATTCGTACAAACTAAACGGCAAAACAAAACATAAAACACAAATTTTATTCTACGAAAAATTGTGATCATTTTGTGTTTTTTTTCTTCAATAGTTCTTAGAATTTCGCTGCCTGTCCGGATGTGCTCTTCGCAAATTGATGATTGTCCAAATATTTAGTATTTCTAGTAGATGTCCAGGAGTACATTGTAGAATTTTTCCTTGCAGAATTATTTTTAAAAATATTCCAAAATATTTTAGAAAATTTAGGAAAATTCCACAAATTCCAAATCATTCCGAAAAAGTCCAAAATATTCAATAAAAGTCTATAATATTCCAGAACAGTTCAGAATATCCGTAAACGCTAAATAAGAAAACAAACCAAGAAAAAAAATTTTATTTTAAATAAAAATTGTGACCCGTAAACGCTAAATAACAAAACAAAACAAGAAAAAAAAATTCTATTCGAAACAAAAATTGTGATCATTTGGATGTGTCCAAATGAGAAGGTTCCATGTCAAAAAATTGTTTCTTTAGAAAAAAAAAGAACCGAATTTTTATTTCTGTTTTCAAGAATTGCAATAGAAGAAATTTGTGGTGGTTGTCCAAATTTGATCGTTGGATTTTATTTTTATTTCAAGGAATTCTATACATTAACTTGAGTATTGGACGTTCAATAGGATTTTGAATTTGATTCTGATCTAATTTAAGATACTTAAATTTTAATGTAATATTTTGAGTACGGTCAGTTTTTCGTGTATAGTTCTGAATTTTACAAATATAACATTATTGTTTACTGGAAGACCGTTTCAAAATACATGTTTTTAAAAGTTTTCTATTTTTTATAGTGAAACTTAAAACATCCACATTTTCAAATAAAAAAGCTAAACTGTTTTCGAGAAAAATTGTCTTCTGTTGGTTGAATTCAACTGGTTTTTATAAAAATTTTATCGCTTGAAGTTTCTTCTCTTCGGTTGCAAATCTAACTATTTTGTTGAAAATTTCTCTTTTATTTATTTTGGTTTCATTTTTTGTAAAAAACTTATCTTTTTGATTCGAAAAATTACATGATTTGTTGAAAATTCGTCCTTTTTGGCTGAATTCAACGGCTTTGAATTTATAATAATTTTTGGTTGAAATATTAACTATTACATTTTACGTTGTTTGTTGAAAATTTCTCTCTTTCGTTTAAAATGAACTATTTTGGTTAAAATCAGTTTTTTTTTTCATTAAAAATTGATTAACTGAAAATTTAACTTGCCATTTTCGGGGTTTTGCTAATTCATTTATTTTGGTTGAAAATTCATTTCTTTGGTAAAAATGTAACTACTTTTTTAAACTTATTTTTTTTGTTACGAATTAATTTTTTAGTTGAAAATTCATTAGATTTGGTTGAAAATTTAAGTATTTTGTTCAAAACTCCTTTTTTTGGTCTAAAATTATTTTTTAAACTGAGAATTTAATTATTTTATTTTTGGTTAAAAATTTATTTTTTAGTTGCAAATTCATTTCTTTCGATGAAAATTTAACCATTTTATTGAAATTTTGTTTGAAAATCAGTTTTTTTCGTTAAAAATTGATTAACTGAAAATTCAACTTGCCATTTTTTGTTGAAAATTCGCCTCTTTTAGTTTGAAAATCAACCATTGGATGCACATTCATGTATTTAATTGGAAATTCGTTTGTTTTTATTGAAAATTATTCTTTAAGCTTAAAAATTAACCTGTTTGGTTGGAAAATCCTTTTTCGGTTGAAAATTTAAATAATTTTTTTAAAATTCGTTTTTCTTTTCTTGAAAATTGATCTTTTTAGTTGAAAATTTAACTATGTGTTTGAAAATTTGCCTTTTCTTAGAAAATTATTCTTCTTATTTGCTAATTCATTTCTTTTGGTTGAAAATTCATTTGTTTGTTTAAAATTGTAACTACTTTTTTAAACATATTTTTTTTGTTATGAATTAATTTTTTAGTTGAGAATTCATCATTCCAGTTAAAAATTCATTAGATTTGGTAGTATTTTGTTTAAAACTCCTTTTTTGGTTCAAAATTATTTTTTAAACTGAGAATTAAATTATTTTATTTTTTGTTGAAAATTTATTTTTTAGTTGCAAATTCATTTCTTTCGATAGAAATTTAGTTTACTTTAGTTAAATTGTTTATCTCTATGGCTGAGAATTCAATTATTCTATTGAAAAATTCGCTTTCTTTTGTTGAAAATTAATTCTTTTAACAGAAAATTCAACTATTCCATTTCTGGTTGAAAATTTCTTCTTTTTTAGTTGGAAATTCACTTCTTTTGGTTCGAATTGTATAATATTGTAGGAAATTCAATTTTTTCAAACTAGATATTACACTATTTCATTTTTGGTTGAAAATTTATTTCCTTTAGTTGAAAATTTAACAATTTTTTTGAAAATTCGCTTTCTTTTAGTAGAAAATTTATCTTTTTTAGTAATAACTTCAAATATTTAGTTGGAAATTTATGTATTCGGTTGAAAATTTGTCTTTCTAGGAGAAACTTAATCTTCTTGTTTGAAAACTCATCATTTTGGTTGAAACTTGAATTATTTCATTTTTGGTTGAAAATTGAACTAGTTCGTTTTTGGTTCAAAATATATCTTATTGGTTCGAAATTCTACTATTTGGTAAAAAAATAGAGAATGTTCTCAAAACACGTACTTTTAATTTTTTTCAGTAGACAATAATGTTATGTTTGTAAAATTCAAAAATGCACAAGAAAAAGAGGCCAGTAATTGAAATATTAATTTTATTCTCTTCAAACTAAATGCCTTACTCTTTTACTCTAATTTGACCTTGAAATTGACCTTCAAGGTCAAAAAAATTTAATTCAAAAAATTAAAGTTCAAGGTCACCCTTGACCTATGACCTGAGTACATGTTTCGACGTAAAATTTCCCGATCTTCCGATTGCCGTTGTCAAAAATAGGGGTTACCACTTTAAAAAAACAAAGTTGACCTTGAAATAACCTTGAAGGTCAAGCTCAAGGACAAATTCAAGGTCAAACTCAAGGACAAATTCAAGGTCAAACTCAAGGAAAAATTCAAGGTCAAACTCAAGGACAAATTCAAGGTCACTACTAGATTCCTCGTTAAAAGTTTCTTCAAGAATGACCAAAATGAACCAAATGAAACAGTGCTACAGAGTTAAGGGCGCTGATATTCTTCTGGGTAACGATGTAGATACTAAATATTTTGTCAATTGTATTAATTTGTGAAGAATACATCCAGACAGGCAGTGAAATTCCAAAAAGCGTTTTAAAACAAAGACCAAATCGACGTGCCCAAATTACAAGGTTCCATCTCAAAGAAACTAAATAAAAAAGTGCTACATAGTTAAGGGCGCTGACATTCTTTTGGATAATAATCTAGATACTAAATATTTTGTCAATTGTATCAATTTTTGAAGATCACCTCCAGACAGGCAGCGACATTCCAAAAAAATTTTTTTTATACAAAGACCAAATCGACGTATCCAAATTACAAGGTTCTATTTCGAAGAAACCAAATAAAAAGTGCTACAGAGTTGACGGCGTTGATGTTCTTCTGGATAACGATGTAGATACTAAATATTTTATCAATTGTATCAATTTGTCAAGAACACATCCAGACAGGCAGTGAAATTCTAATAAGCGTTCCAAAACAAAGACCATGTCGACGTGTCCAAATTACAAAGTTCTATCTCGAAGAAACCAAATCAAAAAGTGCTACAGAGTTGACGGCGTTGATGTTCTTCTGGATAACAATGTAGATACTGAATATTTTGTCAATTGTATCATTTTGTGAAGAACACATCCAGGTAGGCAGTGAAATTCCAAAAACGGTTTTAAAACAAAGACCAAATCGACGTGTTCAAATTACAAGGTTTTGTATGAGAGAAACTACATGAGAAGTTGCCAATAACCATACAACCAATAATATGCAATAATAAATATATAATAATAAGCCAATAAACATCTAAGTTATATTGAGAACATCAGCGTTAGCACCTTTTCATTTGATCTGTCCGAGATGAAAGCTTGTCATTTGGACACGACGATTTGATTTTTGTTTTAAAATTGGTAAAATTGACAAAATATTTAGTATTTATGATAGTTGTCAAGATTCAAATTTTGTGGACATTAAGCATCTGGGAGGTATGCACATTGAATAATTCAATGATACTGACCAATTCGGTACTTGATAATCGCCGGAAGGTCAATCGACAAGCCTTACATTCGACGTTTTGAGATATCGATGTAGTAAACTGAAAAAATAGTGAAGGAAAGAAAAAAAAATTTGGCACGGGGTCACGATCACTTCGTGCCTATCTTTTGGGGAAGAACATGTACCACGTGCTGGAACAAGAAATCCTGATTTGCATATTTATTCCACGAAGAAAAGATCATACCGGATAAATTTGAAATTGTCGTGACGCCGATCGACTGTGAGGTTTCTTCGTATCCTGCAAACAGCATTTCAATCATCAATCTCTTTTTCCACAATCAAAACAATATTCCAAATCAGTTTTTTCAAAAAAAAAAATGTCATCGAATAACTGAGCTGTTGGGATCAATAACAGTCTACTTGTAATTTCAGAAGTCACTTTTTTTGTTTTGCACATAACTTCATGAAGAAGGAATAAAAAAGTTGCTTCTAAAAATGAAATTAGGCTGTTGTTGCATCCATCTCAATTGTAGGTCGCCAAATTAGGAAGAGTTCAAGATTCACAAATCTTGAAAGTTGGTCTCAACCTTTTGGTTTTCCAAACATCCAAATTTGAAATATTTGAATTATTTAAAGAAAATTGCACATCTGCAATTCTATAATAATAATTAATTAATTGAATGTATCGAAAAAAAAATGAATGGGTAATATCAAATATTTTTTTCATCACTTCGTGTCGAGTGAGATTTTGAAAATGATCGACATGGGATTGCTTGGCTATCATGAAGGCGGTTCGACCTGGTTGTCAGTTTGACAGGATCGACTTTAAGGTTTACACCTCGCTTTATAAATCCAGTATAGCTGTCAGTCCCTTATCCTTGTACAAGTCCAGCATAACGGCGGTGGTAATTATCACCGCCCGCTGAGCAAGGAAAGTTAGTAAGAAATTCTGACAAGTATTGGAATCTTCATCGACAACTAAATTCTTTAAAAAAAGGACAAAATAAAATATCTACTTAAAATAAATTGCGAATATAAAAAACTGAATTTAGACCTTCTTATTCCAGAAGATTCGAATTACATTATTAAATTTAAAAAAGCAATATATTTTAGATTCTAATAATTTAAGCCTATCTGAAAAAGATGTTACTAAAAAAGGTTATGATACAACTCAAAAATCTAGCAAGCATTCTTCTTACAAATTAATTTGTGTTTACAAATTAAAAATGTTATATTCTAGTGCTTTTCGCTGAAAATTAGTTGTTTTTTTGAAAAAGAATTTTAATATAAAATCATAAAATTTCGAAGAATACTTAAAATTTATAAAATTTGTAGGTTGTGTTAGTTTTAAAAAAACGGACATTAGCATTTTTAAAAAGGAATGTATCAAGACTACTTCAACAAATTTGGGTTATTTTAGCGTTTTACACCAGAAATGGGTATTTTTGAACTAAAAATTATTATATTCCAAAGATTAAACATTTTTTAACGTGTATTTACATTGTTTGGTTTTGTTAGCGTTTTTACCGGAAATTTACATTTTTAAACAAGAATCATTGAATTTTAAAGTTTTAAAAATTACTATTTTCAAACGAGAATCATTATATTTCGAACAAAATCTTGATGAAAATTCATCATTTTTTGTTAACTTCAACTGTTTTTTATTTAAAATAAAAATATTTTGCAGATGGAATACCTACCGTGACATTTCTTCTTAAAAAATCATATTCTTTGGTGGAAAATTCAACTGTTTTTTTAAATAACGTTTTCATGATTTGAAAATTCAGCTATTTTTGTAGAAAGTTTACATTTTTGGGTTAAAAATAAACAGAAAATTTTGTTCAAAATTCATATTTTTAAATTTAAATTTCAACTCTTTTGTAGAAAACTCGTCTTTTTGGCTTGAAGATTCAACAATTTGGTTTGAGCTTTCTTTATCTTGCTGAAAATTCTTGCTTGTTTGAAAATTCAACCATTTGGTGAAAATTCATCTTTGTTGGTTAAATTTCACAGTTTATGAATAAAAATTGAAATATCTTCTGCTTGAAATATTATCTATTACATTTTTTGTTAATAATGCATCCTTTTTGGTTGAAAATTCAACTACTTGGTTGAAACTTGAACTTCTTTCCAGAAATTTATTTTGCTGTTGAAGATTGAACTCTTTGGTTGGCAATTTAACTGACTTTCTAACAAATTTCAACTTTATTATTAAAATTTTTTTTTGTAATCAAAACTTTAACTATTCCATTTCTGGTTGAAAATTTATCTTTATTAATTGAAAATTTAACTATTTGATTCGAAATTCATGTATTTTGATGAAAATTTTGCTTTTTTGGTAGAAAATTAATCCTTTATGTAGAAAGTTATTATCTTTGGTTAAAAATGCAACGGTTTGGTTAAAACTTATTCTGCTTTTGTTGAGGCTCGAATTATTTTGGTTAAAAATTCCACTACCTGCTTAAAAGTTTAACTACATCGTTAAACTTTTTTTTTATTGGATATTTATCTCTTATGTTGGAAATTTAACTAATTATTTTGTTAAAAATGCGTATTTCTTAGTTAAAAATTAATTTTTTTAACTAAAAATTTAACTATTCTATTTTTGATTAAAAATGTGTTTTTATTAATAGAAAATTCAACTATTTGGTTGAAAATTAATGTATTTGATCAAAAATTAATTTTTTCAGTAGAAATTTCCTCTTTTTTGGTTGAAAGTGTAAGAGTGTCTGGTTAAAAAGTATTCTGTTTTTATTAAGGCTTAACTATTTTTCTTGAAAATTCGACTACTTGCTTGAAGATTGCAGTATCTTGATAAAAATTCATTTTTTTATGGATTCAGCATGTCAGTTGAAAATTCATTTCTTTGGTTAAAAATGTAACCATTTTGTTCAAAGACTGTTGTTTCTTTTCGGTGAAAATCAGCATTCTTGACTGAAGACTTGATAATCCCATTTTTTGTTTAAAATTATTCAGGGAAAAATCCTCTTTTTGGATAAAAATTCAACCATTTGATTAAAAATTAATCTTTTTTGGTTGAAAATTTTTGTATTTTGTTCAAAATTTGTCTTTTTGGTAGAAAATTAATCTTGTTGGTAGAAATTCATTGTCTTTCGGTTAAATTTGGAACTGTTTGGGTAAAATCATTCTGTTCTTGTTGAGAATTCAACTATTTTGTTGAAAATTCGATTACTTCATTGAAAGTTAAGATATTTTGATGAAAACTTCTTGTGTGGTTAAAGATTGAACATATTAGTTGAAAATTCATCTCCTTGGTAGAAAATGTAACTATTCATTTTAAAATTTTGTATTTTTTAAAATAAAATTAACGTTTTTCACTAAAAATTTCTACCATTCCATTTTTGGTAAAAAATAAATTTTTTAGTTGAAAATTCAACTTATTCGTAGAAAATATATTTACTACTTCATTGGAAGTTGAATTTTTTTGAAACAAAATTTATTTGCTTGGTTGAAGATTCATCATTTAAGTGATAAATTTTCACCAACTAACAAGAATATTTTCCTTGCTTTTCTTTTCTATTATTTGAGATATCGGTTACTATAAAGTACAAAAATGTTGTAATAAAAATTTCATATTTTAATTTAAAAATTGCCTATTAAAATTTTTTTCAGTTTAATAAAAAATAATAATTTATGTAAAATAATAAAGTGTAAAATAGTTTCAAAGAGATTGGATGCAAAAGTTTGGGTCGAACCGAAATCGGCCAGAGCTGTAATTAACAATTCCTGAAAGGCAGTAGTATTCGGACTAGTGGCAGAGTTGATTTCGGTCGAAATTAGCTGTCTATCATTAATTAAGTTTCAATTTAATCACAGCTCGAACGGACGATCGAATGTCTCGAAAATCGTTTGAACCGCTTCTCGATTCTCTACTGCGCAAATTAACGATCAGGCGCTTCTCGTCTGAGAGCAGTTCGATCTTTCGCATCTGGTGAATTCGAGTGCACTCATCTAATTACTACGAACCATCAATCAAAAGTGGAAATTTAATTAGCACAATATTTAAGTACATGTCAAACATATTTTCAATTATTTTTCTGCTTCAGAGTTTGTATTTGTTCAATTGATTAATTGATTAATTACACTTTAAATTTAAATAAATCAATATCTTACTGAATAAATTAATAAAGCATGCTTTGACTGAAATATTAGTCATTTCTATAATCAAATGGATTTTTACATTCTCATCAGAGAAGGTATTAGATTTATGTAAAATTTCACCCTCTCCATTTTTGTCAAATGTCCACGTTTTGAGACACGCTGAACCCAAAAAACCGGTTTTCGCGAATGTGTCTCTCTGTATGTATGTATGTATGTATGTGGGTGGGTCTGTGGGTGTGTATGTAGATTTTTATTTTGTTAGGACGATAACTTTTGAAAGAATCAACAGATTGGATTGGGCTTTGATATACTTTTCAAGTGTCCTAAAATGAAGGTCATTTTTATTAGCCAGCCAGTTTGGATGAAAATTCAAAATGTGAGCGCTTTTTAAAAATTTTTAAGACCACTTTTTTTTAATTTAAAAATTCCATGGACGGATATCCGTAGCACTCAAAAAGTCAAATAATTTATATTAATGACTTTTTTTGATAAAATAAAAATTACTGGAGTTATAGCATTTACAAAATTCCAAAAAACAAACGAAAATGAACACTTTAAGCCAAACAACGCACGATATGAAAAAAATTCGTGAAAAGAAAAATGTTTCTTTTTGAACACCCTACAATATTGTTTCTAGACTTTTTTCAATTTTCTTGAAAACCTCTCGGAAAAACCCAAAATTCAAATTTTTACCGCACAAAAAAATAATGAAAAATCAAAAATTCCATTTTGCGGTCAAAATATACAAGATACGAAAAAAGATGGTTCAACAAAAATTGTGCAATCAAAAAAGATCTACAAATTTGTTTATAGTCACTTTTTGATGGTACGCGTAGTTATTGTTTCATTTGTAAAAAACTGCTTTAAGAATAAAATAAATTGAATTTTTGGACAAACGACACAAACCACGAAAAAAATTAATGGGAAAAAGTTTTTCACTCAGAAAAGAGCTACACATTTTGAATCAATCATTTTTTGATAAGATGCGTAATTTGTGTTTCAATCGTGAAAAATAACATGAACAATAAAAAAAATTGTGAAAAAATGACGCAAGGTATGAAAAAAGATAAATAGACAAAACTTGTTCACCCAGAAAAAAAAAAATTTGTTATAAAAATACATTTGAAATAAGAAAATTCACTTTTTGGAAAAAGGATACACGATACAATAACATTTTATCTAACATAATTTTTCGCCTAAATTACATTTACAAATTTTCTTCGAACCACTACTTTACGCTAGGATGCATATTTTTGGTTCATATCGTAAAAAATAATATTGAACATAAACAAATTGAATTCATGGAAAAACGACACAAGTTGCAATAAAATGCATAATAACAAAATTGTTTTTTTTTATAGGATGCGCACTTTTTTTTAATTATAAAAACAAGACAAGGTAAATACGTCTGTTTTTAATATCAATGCATATTATGAATTGTAATAATATACATTTTTTGAAATGATATAAAATTTTCACGGTAGCTGAGGATAAAATTAGATGCAAAATCAGGAACAAATATTAAAGTAATCATGATAAATACAATTCGTACTTTATTTTGCTCTAATAAGCAATCACAGGCCGACGTACAGAAATAAATGTAATATACATTTGATGTAATAACGTTGAACATATAATGTAGAAAATTTCGCATTTTGGACAAAATCGATTCCGAAGCACGAGGTACGTGATGAGAATGTATTCGTTAAAGCCGAAGGAGCTTTAACAAAAGAGAATTCACAATCACCAAATTACAGTTGTCGATACTTTGACCTTTAATTTTAAAAGGTGTGTGCACAAATGTGGGGGAAATACAAAGACCGAGCGCGAAGCACGAGATAAATATATTATCGAGCGCGAAGCGCCAGAACCAACAGTCGCGCGCCCTAGGTGCGCTCAAACTTGCGAGCTGACTGAATCAGTCACTTGAAATGACTGATTTTCAGCCTATAGAAGTAATTAATTTGTCTGCTATGAGCAAATAGTAAAATTGTTCATAAATTCATATTCTTTATTAAATTCATATATTTTAATAAATGATTTAATTATTATTACTGATTATTACTGATTTAATCATTGAAAATACATTTTAGATAATCTGGAAAAAATCGGTCAGTGGACGTTACTGATTAGATCAATTCGTCCTTACCCTAGTAGAAATGTACGAACGGCGCAGTACTGACCCAGTACTGACTGCCGGTCTGGCAGTACTGACTCCCAGTACTGGGTCAGTGCTGGGCCAGTACTGGCTTGTAACGCTGTCCAGTACTGATTTTCGGAGCTTGTCCAGTACTGACTCAGTACTGACTATCAGTACTGGCACAGTACTGGCACACTACTGGCATATAAATAGCTCCTTATAGCAATAGAATATTGCGCGATATCCCATTTGATTCTAATTATGTTCTGTATTGTCCAAGGGATATCGTAGGAATAATCAGGGAGTTAGAAGGGATATAATGTGAAGTTTTATTAAAATACATATTATTAACATACAATAATGTATATTAAAATCATTTTTAATTCTGTCAAGTACTATACAATTTACCGTATCCGTACAGCCCGCGTACACAGTCGCGACTAACAAAAATTATACGTCCGAGATATCCACATTCGGATATCTCGCAGCAGCAAGGGTCAGCTCGACCATAGTGCAATAGAAGAGCCTCGCCCTGCAGTAACCATCTTGTTGATCACGGTAGCATTTATGCCAAGTAAGTATGATTTTCGACGCCTCGACTCCTGTCTTAAACACTCGGCGCGCCGTTTCGACTGCGAGAGAGGCAAATCGTTGCGCGCCCTGGCGCACCACAGCTGAACTTTTGCCCAAGGCGGTAAGATTCAAATCTTTAAATTTTAAATCAAATCTTTTATCCATGAATCGTGGTTTATCGTTCATACCATTATGATAGTTAGATATATGAATATACGAACTTATTTATTAAAGCTAGAATAAAAATTATTGATCAACATAATACATAATAAATAATTTACGATATCAGAATTTGATTAATTATTATTTATAGTGATTAATAATGCGATGAAATTGCAATATTATTATTTCAAGCATTTTACGTAGCAGAGCACCGTAGATTATTGTTAAACTATTGTAACAAAATCTAATATACTAGATGAAAAAAAAATCAACATGAATTAATGTATTTTCTCCTTTTTTTACGAAAGCGACTATTAATCATTATCATTATTATAAAAAGTTTCAATAAACTGCGTTACTGAATAAAAAGGGCAATCTATCCGGGCCTTATTCTTACCTGATCAGGGTCGTAAATACGGCCTTTTATCAGATTGCCTTAATTAAAAATAAGGCTAGCCTATCCGGGCCTTATTTGGACCTGACCAGGGCCGTTATATACATTTTTAAATCAGGCAACCTTATCAGGGCCTGGTAGGAGCCTTTTTTCAAATAAGGCTAAAAAAGACATTTTCCGCACGGGTCTCTTATGTTGACGCGCGTTGATTTGATCTTTAGAAAGTGGGATTAAAAAATATTTTACCATAAATTATATATATATATATATATATATATATATATATTTAGAACATTTTAATAATTTTTATTTTTAGAGTTTGATTTTCTACAACTCTTAACATGCTTTTTTATGTGGGGACTTCAAACAATTTTTGAGTGAAACAAAAATCTTGTCCACGATTTGATATTTTTCATCCTTCGAAAACATTCTAGTAGCATTTTTAAGAATTTCTTTAACAAATAAGAATTTTTATTTACCACCGAACTGGTACTGATTCGGTCTTCAGACCAACGTTCTGCCAGTACTGGCAGGATTCCGGAGGTCAGTACTGGCTGTCAGTACTGAATCAGTACTCTGCCGGTGGTGAATTCCGGCATACTACGGACATTTCTACTAGGGTATTGGTAGAAAATAAATCTTCTTGGTTCAGAAATTATCTTTTTGATAAAATTCAACCGTTTTTTATTTAAAATTGAAAACTTTTTCTTTTTTTATCAAAAATTCAATTATTTGGCTGGAAGTTAAACTTCTTTGTCAAAAGTTTTTTTTTCTTGGTGATTCATCCTTTTAGTTGAAAATTTAACCATTTTCCTTGGAAACTCATCTTCCTTTGTTCAAAATTCAACTGTCTTGTAAAAAATTTGTCTCTTTGGATTGAAAATTCCACCATTTGGTTGACTATTCGTCTGAAATGTTAACAATTTGGTTTAAAATTCGTCTCTTTTTCTTGAAAGTTCAGCATTGCATCCGATCTGAAATTAATTTTTTGTTTGATACAAATTCATATTTTCGGGTTGAAAATTCTATTATTTTGTGGAATATTCGTCTTTTTAGTTTCTAAGTTCAATTTTTATGTTCAAAAATCATCTTTTTGTTTGAAATTTCCATTACTTTGGTAAGAAATTGAACTTTTTTGTTAAAAATGAACTTTTTGTTGAAAAATCAAGCATTTTGGGGGAGATTCATCCTTTTAGCTCAAAAATTCAACTGCTTTGTTAAAAGTTCACCTTGTGAATGGAAAATTGTATTATTTGGTAGAAAATTCATCTATTTGGATGGAAATGTATATTTTCCAGTTAAAAATTCGTCTTCATTTGTTTAATTCGATTGATTTTTAATTAAAATAAAAAAAATTTTGTCTAAAATATTATCTATTACATTTTCTATGTAGATTTCATGTTTCTTCGTTGAATTCAACAGTTTTTAATTCTTGATTAAAATATTGTTCTGGTTGAAATACTAACTATTAAATGTTTCGTTGACAATTCTGCTTTTCTGATTAAAAATCCGACTACTTGGTGGAAAGTTAACCTTCTTTATTAAAAATTTATTTTGATAGATTTTAGTTGAAAATTTAACTTTTTGGTAAAGACGAATTTTTTATTGAAAATTTATATTTTCGGGTCAGACATTCTACTGTTTTGTAGAAAATTATTCTTTTCGTCTTGAAAATTCAACCTTTTGGATAAAAGTTCGTCTTTTGGTTTGAAAATTCTATTATTTTAGTAAAAAATTCAACTTTTTGGCTAAAACCTTTTTTTTTAAATTAATATTTTTGTGTTAACAAATCAAATGTTTTGTAAGAAATCCGTCTTTTTGGCTGCAAAATTAAACTTTTTTGCTGTCGAGAATTCAATTTTTTTATTGAAAACTCTACTACTGAATTGAAACTTGAACTTCTTTGTTAAAAAATAATTTGTTTTCTGAAGATTCATCATTTAATTGAATAATTTTTGCTTTATTGAAAGTTCAATCATATTTTTGGAAATAGCTCATTCTTTAGTTGAAAATAAATGTTAAACATTAGTTAAGAATTCACATTTTTAGTTTGAAAATTGAACTATTTAGTTGAAAATTCAACTATTTTGCTGAAAATTCGTCTTTTCTGCTTGATAGTTCAACTATGTGGTTGTTAATGCAATTGTTTAGTTGATAATAATTATTTCATTTTCAATAAATTCAACTATTTTGTTGAAAATTCGCCTTCTTTGGCACAAAATTTATATATTTTTTCATTGAAAAATCAACTACTTGATTGAAAGTTGAACTCCTTTGTCAAAAATTAATTTTTTTATTGAAGATTCATCATATGAGTTGAGAATTTCTCGCTCTAGTTGAAAGTTTAATAATCTTGGAAATCCGTTATTTTTCGGTTGAAAATAATTCTTCCAGCTAAAAATTCAACTATTCCATTTTTGTCCGAAAAATTATATTTTTATTTGAAAATTAAGACATTAGCTAAAAAATTTATCTTTTTTATTTGAACATTCAAACTTTGGGTAAAAAATGTATCTTTCTTAGTTGAAAATTCAACTATTTGTTTCAAAATACGCCCTTTCAGGTTGAAAATTCAACTATTTGTTCAAAAATTCAAATATTTTGTTAAAAAGTTATAATTATTATCGGTTGAAAATGTAACTGTTTTGTTGTAAAATCATCTTTTGGAGTCGAGAATGCATCCTTTTGGATTTGAAATTAAACTATCTCATAAATAATTCGTCCTTTTGGCTTGAAAATTCAACTATTTGGTTAAAGATAATTTTTTTTTAAATTTGTTTATTTGGTTGAAAATTTATCATTGTATGTTAAAAATTGAACTATTTGGTTGAAAATTAAACTAATTTGCTGAAAATTCATCTTCTTTGCTTTGAGGTTCAACTATGTGGTTGTTAATGTAATTGTTTAGTTGCTAATTTTTGCTTTTTGTTGAGAATTCAACTATTACGTTAAAAAATAATCTTTATTGGTTAAACATTCAACTCTTTTGGTTTAAAAGTCAACTTTTTTCTAAACGTTCGAATTTTTTAGCTTCAAAATAAACTCTTTCGTTGAAGTTCATCTTTTTTGGTAGAAAACTAATATTTTTTGTTTAAAAATTCAACTATTTTCTTGAAAATTCAATATTTGATGACTAGAAATGTTATCATCGTAGAAAAAAAATTTTTGACTTAAAAGTATTTGTGACCTCACCCTTAAGGGTTCAAGCTTCGAGTGATGAAATAAAAATTTATTAAAAAAGAACGAAGAAATGCTTACCATTTTATAAGAGCAGCTTTAGGTGGGATCTGAACCACCAGTCAGTAAATGGGGCGTTCCACGTCAACCGGGACAAGGCTTTTTCCAAAATTCCTCGCAACCAATCAAGATGATCAAGGGCTTAAAATCTTCATCTCGACGTTTACTTTTGAATGCATTGTGGTCTTTGAGAAAATTCAATATGGCGGCTTTATTATTGCGCCTAAAGCGAAAATTACTCGAAACGGGCTCAAAGTGACCCCTAATGGGTTTTCGGGGTCGCGGATCACGAATCTGTGGTCATAATATGAGAATTCAAAATGGCCTATCCAATATGGCGGATCGAAGTCAAACATTAAGTTTTGAGTAATTCAAATTACCCTGACTGACTTGAATCTGACTAAGAATCTGGAGTCAGAATATGATAATTCAAAATGGCGAATCCAATATGGCGGATGTAAGCCAACCATCAAATTTTCAGTAATTCAAATCAACCGGATCGACTTGGAACTGATTACTTCTATGTTTTTGGGGCCGCTGATTACAAATCTGGAGTAAGAATATTAAAATTCAAAATGGCGGATCCAATATGGCGGATGCTAAACAACGTTAAAGTTTTGAGTAATTCGAATTACCCTGATCGACTTGAAAATTATTACATGGGTGTTTTTGGTGTCGCTGATTACGAATCTGGAGTCAGAATATGAGAATTCAAAATGGCGGATTCAATATGTCCATCACATTGAATTCCGATATTCTGATTGTAGATTCATGACCAGCGTCCATGGAAATCCTCAAGTAATCATTTTCAAGCTGATCAGACTAGTTCGGGTCATTTGAGACTGAAAAGTTGGACAATATGAGCCATATTGAATCTGCCATTTTGAATTCTCATATTATGACTCCAAATTCGTAATCAGCGATACCAAAAACACCCAACTAATCATTTTGAAGTCGATCAGGGTAATTTGAATTACTCAGAACTTGAAGGTTGGCTCAGATCCGCCATATTGGATACACCATTTTGAATTCTCATATTCTTACTCCAGATTCGTAATCAGCAACCCCAAAAACCTCTAAGTAATAATTTCCAAGTCGATCAGGTTGATCTGAATTACTCAAAACTTGATGGTTGGCTTACATCTGCCATATTGGATCCGCCATTTTGAATTCTTATATTCTCACTGCAGATTCGTAATCAGTAACCCCAAAAACATCCAAGTAATAATTTCCAAGTCGATCAGGTTGATCTGAATTACTCAGAACTTGATGGTTGGCTTACATCCACCATATTTGGTCCGCCATTTTGAATTATCATATTCTGACTCCAGATTTGTAATCAGAGACACCAAAAGCACCAAGTAATCATTTTCAAGTCGATCAGGGTGATTAAAATTATGATTAACATGAAGGTTGGCTTAGATCCGCCATATTGGATACGTAGATTTTAAGCCCTTGAACGTCTTGATTGGTTGCGAGGAATTTTGGCAACAGCCTTGTCCCGGTTGACGTGGAACATCCCATTTACTGACTGGTGGTTCAGATCTCACCTTAAGCTGTTCTCATGAAATGGTGATCATTTTTTCGTTTTTTTTTTCAAAAAAAATTTTATTTTATCACTCGAAGCTTAAACCCTCATCTAAAATTTAAAAGTGTGTGACTTGTTATTGAATAATTTAGCAATTAGCAATAGTTAATGAAACAAAAATCCTTTTCGTGTCCCTTGACTTCTGAAGGGAAAGCCAACCCTCCAGAAATCCTGGAAACTAATTCCCCGTGTTAGGGACGAGGAGATTCACCTGACAGCTGGATCTGCTTGAATCTTCGTCGAAGGGTGACGTGGATTAGAGGAAATTGACAAGCAGGAGGGGTTGGGGTCTATTTTTATTTATTCAGATTTCGATTATCTTCCTCGTCTCGCGGAGGCCAGTTTTGATGAAGACCACCTAACCGAGTCGAGGTCGTGCCGTAACTCAAGCCTCGAACCCTGGGGAATTTCAGTCGACCTCCAAATTCTATAATAACCCCAAAATACACCACACCCCCTTTTTTGCTGCGTCACTCTGGATTTCTAAATCAACCCCCATCGTTAATTTAAACTTTTCCTATCATTCTTTCTCTCTGGTTATTAATAAATAATTGGTCAAGTATTCTGTTCCGGCAAAATATGCCGGATTTCAATTTTCTCTTCCGGCATATTTTATCGTCTACTAAAGTGAATTCCAAAGAATTTATTATAAATTCGAAACGATTTATTATTAATTCCAAACAATTCTAGATTAATTGGAACGAGTTAAAAAATTGATGTTTGCAAAAATATGTCGGACAATAGAAAATTAGAGGGAGATCTTGATGACAGGTGAAGGTTATGTGTCATCTGTATATATCTGTATTCCTAGCCGGATCTTAATTTTCTCTTCCGGCAGATTTTGCCGGATTTTAATTTTCTCTTCCGGCATAGTTTTAATAACGTCATAATTTTCCGTAAATTATCATGAATTTCCACAAATTTCCAGAAACTTCATAAATTTCATGAATTTCCAGAAACTTGATAAATTTCAACAAACATAAATTTCAATAAATGTTTACAAATCTCATAATTATTCCCAAAATTTCATAAATTTCCACAATAATGATACATTTCCATAAATTCTAGAAATTATAGTAATTCATCAAGCTTTTCATACATTTTCAAAATTATGGTAATGGATGGAAATATATGATAATTTAAGGAAATTTTAGATGCTTTGCCGGGTGCCTTGCCGGAAGAAAAAGTTAAAATCCGGCAAAATATGCTGGAACAGAAAATTACAATCCGGAAAAATATGCCGGATCCGTATACACTACGTAAATAATATAATTGCTATGAATTTAGCAATCAATGTACACTAGGGTGGTCCAAAAAAGCATTCGAAATTTTTTTTCTCGAATTTTCATGCATGTCGCCAGGAAATTTTCTTCAATCCATACAAAAATAAATCCATTTTTTTGTATTTCCCATAAAAAAGACGTTTTTGTAAATTTTATTCAGAATCGTCAATAACAGGCGAATCGAGTTGAAACTCAAAATTTCTCTTTAAAATCAGCTACAGAATGCTAATTGAATATAACTTTTTAAATATCACCCTCATAAGTCTGTTTTATGGGGTTCCATGAAAACCCCATAAGTAAAAAAATTGGTTTTGCGAGTTTCTGGTTCTAATTATGACTTTTTTTAATGCATATTATTTCTAATATATGAAATATTACTGTATACTGATAATTAAATGTTTACATCAATTGTTTAAACAATTTATTATTGTTTTTAGCCATTTTCTTTCAGAAAGGAGATAGAAAGTCAAAGTCTTTTCTACAATTTTCCACTTTTTGTCAAATTCTTAATTAGAATGAGGTAATAGTAAATTAATGTTAACAAAATTCTGAACTCTTACACTTTTTTGTCCACTTTTTACTCAGTGAGGTAATAATTAATACAAGTAAGAAAAAATACTTATTCTAACAATGGATTATTGTTTATAACTATATTCTCTTAGAGTAATGTTAGAAAATTGTGAGTCATTCTGAAATCTTTAGTTTTGCTTGGACTTTTTAGTTATGAACAAATAATAAGTGAACCTCAACAACAATCATTTGATAAATAGTATTGAACAATGATAATTTGTTTAAACAATTATTTTTGCTAAATATTATCAATTATCAAGTCTCTCCAAGAGGAAAATGGGAAAATAGTTTAAAAAATTTCAAAAAAACCGCATCTTTCTACCATCAAGCAAAGAGAATATGATTAACAGCAATAATAAATTGTTTGAACAATTATTTTTGTTGACCTGAATTGATTTTTACTTCACTCTCATTGAAAAGTTGAAAAAAAATTTGAAAATTTCAAAAAAAACTGCAACTATCTAGTATTAATATAGAAAATAGCTATAAACAATACTAATTTGTTTAAACAGTTATTATCGATAAATTCAATTAAATATCAACTTACTCGAGGTGAAAAGTGGACAAAAAGTTGAAATTTTCACTTATTTTTAATTCGGGAATTTTCTAATTCAGATATTTTATAATTCGGTAACTTTCTGTCGGGTATTTTCAAATTCAGTAATATTATTAACTGCCGGGAATTTTCAAATTCGGTTATATCATTAACTGTTCGGGAATTTTATTAATCGCGAATTTTCCAGCTCAGAACACAGTAAAAAAAAAGGATCAATTTTGTTGCAGAGCATTTTACACCAACGATCATTTGACTCTCGAGATCATAATGATCTGTCCATTCGGATCATCTTGATCATCTTTTTTGGGTCATTTGTCAGACTAAACAAAATGGCCGCCAATTTTTGGTGACGATGTCATAACGACATAACCTAAGAATGTTATCTAACCACACGCAAGTGACAACTACACTCAACAGATGATGTTTCCTAATATCAGAATTCGTTAATTTTTTAACTTTTCAAGTACACTGCACGATCAGAAACCATAAAATGCTCGCATATGAGCTAAAGTACTATAAGAACGTCAGCCATCTTGGTTTGCTTTGATACCTGATGATCCCGCATCAGATCATTATGATCTCAAAAATCGATCATTCATTCCGGCCGATCAAAATGATCTTGATTTCGGTATCATTTTCGTTGCATATCAAAATGATATTGATTTCTGTATCATTTTGAACATTTTTTTTACTGTGAAATTTTACAGTGTCGAGAATTTTATTTTCGGGATTTTTCAGTCGGTCCGAAAAATCATTTTTGTCTAAGCTGTAAACAAAAAACTTTTGACTGTAAAAACTTTCGCCAGGGTACATGTGTAACTGCAGATTCAAAATCAAGTAGTTAATTTTTCGTTTTGTTCCTAACCTACAATACCGACTGTGGCAGAAAGTATCACGATAAAATCTTTCAAGATCGGTTGCCATCTTATGAACTACATAAGCCATGGAGTAATCTTTAAAGATGGTGACGATGGTTGTTGTGTCAAGTTCTTTATTTACATTCACGAAAAATAAGTTTTGATTCGTCCACGAAAAGTCTAATTATTTTAAAAATAACAATTAGGTAAGTAAAAAGTTGTTTTAAATCTGGTGTCCTGATTTATAGCTTTTCACTCATACTTTGCCGTTTTTCCATTGCTGCAAAGGACGTAGCAGACGACAGCTTTTAGTCCATCGTAAGATAAACTTTCGCCAAATAGCATGTAATCATTAACAGCCCAAAATTGTACATGCAACCAAATTTAACTTCAGTCTTTTCTATTTTCAGTCAGTTCTCCGATTTTATCAGAAAGATTTATGGAAGATTTGGAGGTTTTTGCTTTCAAGAAGCTGGATTTTGTTTTGCCCCTTTACTTTCGGTATGTTGATGACACCTCATTATGTGTTCCTCTAGCAAAGTTACAGGCAGTTTTTGATGCTTTTAATAGTTTTCATTCAAAATTTCAGTTCACCCATGAAATAGAGAACAATAATAGAATCAGTTTTTTGGACGTAGAAGTAATTAAGGGTCAGGATGGTAATATTATTACCAATTGGTATAGGAAAAGTACATACTCAGGTAGAATTTTAAATTTCTTTTCCGCTCATCCTTTTCAAAACAAAATTGCAGTAATCAAAAACTTAGTTGACCGAGCTTTTGGTTTGTCCCATGTTTCATTTCACAAAAAAAATTTGAATATTGTTAGGAATATCCTTTTTCTTAATCATTACCCACAAAAGTTGATTGAGCAACATATCACAATTAGAATTCAACAAATCAAAAACAAACAAAGTAACATTTCATCTACAGATAATCAGAAAGAATTGAGAGAATATAGTTCTTTCAATACTTTTGTTCTCCTGTTTCTTGGTCAAATTTCGAAAACTATTGAATTTATGTTAAAAAAATTTAATATTCATACTATTTTCCATATACCATTTGAAATGGATTCAATAATAACTTTTGTTAAAGATCCTTTAGATAAATTTGAAAAAGGTGGTGTTGTTTACAAGATCACTTGCAATATCTGTAAGATGACTTATGTGGGACAGACTGGCAGACTTCTTAATACTAGGGTGGAGGAACACAAAAGTCTCTTTTTTTCTCTAGTTATATACTTGTCTCTAATGAGCCGATTAAAACGTTGTTTGGAAACATATTTTGAGGCCTTTCTATGCAATTCTTTTTCATATATTGAGCTTTTCGAATATGTTTTTTCAAAATAACTGATTTTTGGTTGCATAATGTTCCTGAGTCTTTTTGTTCAAGAATAGAATTTTTGCACAGATTGACTTGATGATATAGTGTTTCTAATTTTCTTCTTAAAAAATTTAACAAACAGAGACATTAAGCCGTAGACCCTGATATTTGTTCTTTTGGGTTCGGATTTTAATGCCGTTCTCAGGGAATAGGTTTCTGGGTCAACCTTCAAATTTCTGATCCAGGCACAGTCATCGTTTTTCCCATCACCTTTATCCTTTCCGAGTCCGATTATTATAAAATAAAATTTAATTCATAAGGAGATATTTTCCACCTAACAAGCTTCTGTTGTGTAATTTTGTGCACTTACAAAAGTTTAATGAAAATTTAATTTCTTATGATTAAAAACAATTAAAAATAAAAAGTGATATTATGATATCCTGGTACTTATCAAAAGTAAGGTTGCCAGAGGGATGTTCAGATATTACTTAATCATTTAAATCAAGTCTTTCAATAAATGAAAGTATGACACCCTTAACACCTGCAATAATGGTTGTCTAAGGAAGATTCAATAGAATACTTTAACAAGTTTCTTTGAATATGTATACTGTGTTATACTAAAATGCATAGATTTTATGCTTTTGACAATTAAAAATGAAAATTTTCCAAATTTTACTGTTTTTTATAGAGTAGAATTTTATTCACTAACTATCATTTTATATTGTAAGTTTTTTCATTAGAATTTTAAATCTTTAATTAATTATTACGAATAAGATTATTATTAATCACTAACTTTTTTTTATTGATTAAATTATATATTATTGAATGTAAATAAAGAATAAAAAATATTTGTTTTTCTTGTTCCTCAATCTCTTCAGTGAGTTTCACTGGTTGTAACAGAAAACAAAATTTTTGGTGTTGTATGAATTGTCCTTGATATTTTAGATATCTTCAAACTTTAATTTAAAAATTCAAAATATTCAGAGATAATCTTTAAAATTACAACAACAAAAAAATGCAACCGAAACCTAGAGATAAAAACAATTAAATAGATTGATTTACTGAGTATTATGTCACTGGGATAATTGCATTTTCAAAAATGGGAAAATCTTTCAAGGACCAGTTTCAGAGGAATTTCTCCAACATGTGTTTTTTATGACGTTAGACTGTCTCTGGTCTAGGAAGGGGGGTACAGTCAAAGAGGTTGGACTACACTGTACTTGAGTTCTTATGAAAATGGGCACAAACCAAAATCTGTCAATTTCAAAGGGAGTTTTCGTTCTTCTGTTTTTCCCTTTGTAAAATGATTTCAGTATTCAGGGTGACCCGGTACGGTTCAGTCGCTCTAGATGAAAGTTTAAATTTTTATAATAACCATTTTTTAAGAAGTATGTGCAAAATAAAATATTACTAAAAAATACTGTTAGATTATAAAGTGAAGCGAAACTGGAATTTTGAAATAGCAATAAATAAAAAAATAAAATTTTGAATTAACTTTCCTGAATTTTCAATACAATTTCTCTTCATTTGATGAATTTTAATTTCGAAATTTTGAAGTACTTTAAAAATAAGAATAGTTTTTAATTTTCAATTTTAATAAAAATATATTGGAAACAATTCTTTTGTTATCATCCATAAACATTCGTATTGTGATTGTGACTATATAAATTGGTGTTTTACCGATGGATTCCTTATGAGCATTCTGTAGGTTAAAAAATGGAATATAGGACATAACAGCAGAAGGATAAGTCTTTGTTCTCTTTTATTGTTTTTATACTTGTAGCATAAAAGATTTCCGAAATATTACGGATTGACACGTATACCGAAAATTTAAAGTTCAAAATTCGTCCAAGAGGAATGTATGTATGTATACCATTAAGCCATTTCCCTTTCAGGGTAGGCGTGACACTACCCGATTCGGGTAGTGTTTCTAGGTGGAAAGTTTTCTTGTAGTTATAAATAACTACAAGTTTGGGCTCACCACACCCATAATGAATAAATTAAAGGAATAAATTAAAATAATGTAAATAACATTATGACAACAAATTTCAGTCTCATATGAACATACATTACTAATATTAAGCAAAAAATAGATAAATGTTTTCGTAGTTTCCTATAAAACTATACCCTGATGAGGAGATCTAAAAGGTCTCGAAACATGTTGGTTCCCAAAAGTAGTATAAAAAAGACGGAGTAAGAGAAAGGTAATGAGAGTGAGGATAGCTTGGTTGTCTCTTTCCTAATTCTCTCCCTCTTATTTCCTCTAGTGATATACTTGTCTCTAAAGAGTCGATTAAAACATTGTTTGGAAACATATTTTGAGGCCTTTCTATGCAATTCTTTTTCATATATTGAGCTTTTCGAATATGTTTTTTCAAAATAACTGATTTTTGGTTGCATACTGTTCCTGAGTCTTTTTGTTCAAGAATAGAATTTTTGCACAGATTGACTTGACGATATTGTGTTTCTAATTTTCTTCTTAAAAAAAAGTAATGTTCGTTTAGGACGTTGTTATAAGAGTGTTCTTGCTAGATATACGAGAGTTTTTGTTGATGTTGACCATGAGTTTGACTGAGATAATGTTGAAATTTTACACAGTGAAAGTAATGAGAGAAAGAGATAATTCATGGAAAGGCTTTATATTAAAAAACAAACTAAGTTGTCTATTAATTTAAAAACTGATTTGGATAAATTAAACAAAAGTTATTCTAGTATGATTAATTACATTTAGCAATAGGTTTTCATGATTCTTGACTTTCTCTCATTTTTTGTTTGTTCATAACGGATTTGTCTTTTGACCCACATTCAGTTGTCAGCAGGGGTATGCCACGACCGTGTGCTATGGTTTGTCCACAGCGGCGCAACGCTGAACTAACGGCGCGTCGATCGTCACTCGATTAGTTTAAAACAGTTTAAAGGGCATTCCCATAGAAATGTATTCGTAGCGCATAATATTGATTATTTTTTCTTAAAGTTTTATGAATAAACTGTGAATAAAAATAGGCGGTTGTTACTGCATACTACCCAATTGCTCTAGTGAGTATAAAGCAAAAAAACGAACAAGGAAATTTACATTTCTTTTCGGTATCTCAAAATTTAAAACTTGCATCATTCTTGATTGTAAGTTTTAAGAATTAAAAGCTCTTCAATTTTAAGATTTAGAATTTAAATTTCTTTAATTTTAACGATTCGCAGTTTAAAATTGTTCAATTTTCAAGATATATAAATGAAAATTCTTAAACTTTTATGACTTCGAATATTTTAAAGATCAAAAATGAAGATTTTTCAATTCCAAATCTTCCAAATTGATGAAATTTCAAATTCATCATCAAAATTACAGAATTTTTAATTGTAAAAGTCAAAATTTGTATAATTATTACATGTAAATTAAAAAAATGTTTAATTTTAAGTACATAAAAATTCTACAATTTGAAGAGATACAATTGAAAACTCTTCAATTTTTGAAGATTGATGAAATAAATTCTTAAATTTGGATGTCTTTGAAGATCAAAAGTCAAGATTTCAATTCGAAATTTTCCAATTTGCAGAAATTTCGAATGTTAATAACCAAAATTACAGAATTTTTAATTGTAAAACTTAAAATTTTGATTAATATTAATTGTAAATTTTGAAAACTAACAACTTTTCAATTTTAAATATTTACCATTCAAACTTCTACAGTTTTGAAGAGTTACAATCGAAAATCTTGAATTTTGAAAATATAGAATTGCAAATTATTAAATTTTCAAGATATATATTGAAGGTATTCACATTTGAACATTTTGTTGTTGGAATAGTTTAATTTTAAAGATTTACAACTGAGAAGTCCTCAAGTTTAAAGATGTGTGAATAAAAATTCTCAAACTTTGATCATTTTTAGGGACCTCTTAAAAAATACGGAAAAATAAAATTCCTGACACTGTAAAATGCTGGAATGGGAAAATTCCCAAATAATAAAATACCCGAATAATACAATTTCCAAATAATACAATTCCCGGATTGAAAAATTCCCCAACAGTTTATGATATTACCGAATTTTAACATTCTCGAACAATAAAATTCCCGATAGAAAATTGTGGAATTATAGAATATCCAAACTAGAAAATTCCCGAATATAAACAATTTAAATTTATTTATAATTAAACAAATTTTCAATTGTAATATAATTTTATGCAAAAAAATTTAATTGTTTTAATTCGGCAATTATCGGTCGGGAATTTTCAAATTCGGTAATATTATAAACTATCGGGAATTTGATTATTCGTGAATTTTATTATTTGTAAATTTCATCATTCGGGAATTTTATTATTCGGGAATTTTATTATTCGGAAATTTTATGATTCGGAAATTTTCCAAGTCGGCAATTTTATTTTTCGGGATTTTTCAGTCGTCACGATTTTTATAGTCAAAAGACAATACTTAAAACTTGCATAATCTAAAAAATTAGAAACTTTTAAATTTTAATGAGTTACAACCTAAAGTTCTAAAATTTTGAGGATTCAAAATTGAAAATTCTTTAAATTTTACGATTTGTAATCATTACGGCACATTTGTAACGTTTTATTTTAACATATACTCATTTTTACACAATTTAACCTGATTTACTTTATTTCTCATAATAAACCGTACAAAATAATAATTCCTACAAAATCTATAAAGCACCTAAAAACTTGCTATTGATTCTATATTTTTACTAAAAAAAAAAAAAATGGATAATACGGCAACCCCAGGCGGAAAAATTATATATAGTTTATACATAGTGTGAAATATTATATATAATTTTCATTTGTTTGATATAAGAATTGTATGAAACACATGAAAATAAAATATATTATATCAACCTTGTTTCTTGCCTCCAAGTTTTTCTATTTTCAAAATTAATTTTTCCATGCAAAAGTCGAGTAAAAAATTTAATAATTATTTTTGTCCAAAATAAATTAACCAGTTTCTGATTTTTTTTTTCGAATATGAAAAAATTTTCAGGCGAGAAACAAGGTAGTTAGAAGTTATGATGATTTTGAAATCAATTTTCAAATACAGAAATATTGCTCCCTGAAAAGGTAACCTTATATTCAATATCAAATAATAACTATACCTGGAAAACTCACTGAGCTTACTAGGGGTGTGCTGGTCCGAGGATTTAAAGAATTTAGATTGTAAATTAGTTTTGACAAATTTCGGAAACAGATAAAAATTTACAAAAAATAAAAAAATCAGTGTGCTTTGTAGTGTTTCCAAGTCAAATGTATCGAGTGACGATCGCAGCGCCATTATTTGCCCTTCCCGCCGCAGGCACCGAAACGTTGGTAAATATTGTGCATGCTTTCATATTGTGATCTGATAATAATAAAAATAAAAAAGACGAAAGAAATAAAAAAAAGAAGGAAAGGGATTTGGTTGGCTGCCTTCTCATTTTTCTTTCCTCTTTTTTTATTTTTCTGCAAAGAAACAAATTTTTTTGTTTTTAGGAATTGCAATAGGAGCATTTTATCGTGTTTGTCAAAATTTAATCGTTGAATTCTTGTTTTATTTTCAGGAATTCTATACATTAACTTGACTATTGGACGTTAAATGGGATTTTGAATTGGATTTTAGTCTAATTTAAAATTCTTAAATTGAAAATAAAAAAGCTCCTATCAACCGAAAAAACATGATTGACTCATGCACTTTCCAAATTGCACTCTGAGTCACAGAGAAGGTAAAAAATCAGTATTCTTTCCCACGAGTGAATCAGGAATCAGTGGATAGTCGCACATTGTGGTTTCGGTGAGCTAAAGGAGAAGAAAGAGGGGGAGAAATGAGAAAACAACGGCAATAGTGAAGTAGGCACGTAAATGGTCCCACCTCGGACCCGCAGCGGGGGACCAATATGGCTGCACTTGGTGACCCGAGACGCGACGATCCGATCTACTTGCTTATTCGTCTCGTGTTATATTCTGGCGAAACCCGTCCAAATTCTGCTCATCAAAAATTATGTTTCTTGACTCTTTATTCCCCCCCCCCCTCCGCAACTTTTTTTTATTTCCCCTTTCTCTTGATGGTTTCGACCATCGCGGAGATCTTATCGTCGAGATTTAGAATGTGGCTTGCCGATCTGGTAGCTCGAATTCGCTTGTTCGTCGTTTATTCCTCGCATTCGACGACTAATTGGTTGCCACGCCTTTTTCGAAACTATAATATGCAAATTTCAATTAATCAAAATTATTTCCCAATTTGTTTCCCATTTATGCCAGGGAACATTAAAAAATTGAGAGTAAACGCAAATGAAGCATTTTGCTGGAAAGGAGATATTCAGAAACGTGTTTTTTACTTATGAAATGACGTGTTTTTTCTAATGAAAATTACTGTTTTGTTTATAACAAAAATCAATACGTCTATCAATGTTATGGTCCTGCTAAGATGGGAGTGGGAGGATTCTAAAATTATTGCAAATTTGTTATGCCTGTAGTTTTTGATATTGAATTATAATATAAAATCATATTTCAGAAAAAATAATTTTTTATCAAGTTAGAATTTTTTGAAATACCAGCAGAAATTACGTTTTTTTTTGTATTTGTTAAATGAAATACTTATTTACGATTGTGACAAGAGTCTTTTTTCATCAAATTCTATTTGAAGGGGAAAAAACACACCACTATATTTTTCAATCTCGAAATTTTTAAAACTATTTCTCAGGCCGCTTCATAATTGTCAAAAAATGAAAAATGCAAATTTAGGATCATTCATAGTTGTAATGTTGTTGCAAATAAACCAAGAAAAAATGCATGTAAAAGACATTTTTTTTATTTGAAAGTGATCGTTAAGTGTTCTTCAAACAAAATCCAAAATAAAATTATATACATTTAAAAAAGAAATCAGAATATTTATATAATAATATTATTTATATAATTTATTTACTATTTTTTTCAAATTTAATTGTATTCATTCATCATTAATTTTAATTATGTATTGATACTTCGAAAAACTACAACCAGGTTGGTCAGCAAGTCAGAAGCATTTTAAGTAACAGTTGAGAATAATCAAGGCTGCCACACAGTAACTTTTAGTTATTTTTTTTCTTATATCACTTTTAAGTGAAATTTTCAATAGATTTGGATAACATAAAGGTGTTTTAACAGATTTAAAATATTTTCGTGTATTTTTTAAATTTTATCAGGAATTTTCCAGATCTTTAAAAATTTTATATGGTTTTACCAAATTTCAAACGATTTGAAATATTTTGAAGTGACTTTAAAAATTTCAAGAAATTTTCAAGAGATTTAAAAAATTTCAAGGGATTTCAAAAGGTTTCAAAAATTTCAGGATATTAAAAAAAATTTTACGAATTTTCAAGACCTTTCAAAATTTCTTATAGTTTTAAAGAATTTCAAACAGTTTTAAAATATTTTATAGTAATTTTAAGAATTTCTAGAAATTTTTAAGAGATTCAAGAAATTTGAAGGGATTATACAGATTTTTTAAGAATCTGAAATATTTTGGAGTATTTTCAAAGATTCCAAGAAATTTTCAACTGATTTCAGTAATTTATTAATGGGATTTTCAAGAGCTTTAAAAAGTTTAATGGAATGTCAAAAGATTTCAAAAGACTTGAAATATTTTAGGGATTTTTATATGTTTTCAAGAAATTTGTAATTTATTTAAATAATTTGAAGGGATTTTTAAAGGATTCGAAATACTTTAGGTCATTTAAAAGATTCCAACAAAATTTTTAATAGATTTCAATAATTTAAAGGGGTTTCAAAAGATTTTAAAAATGTTAGGGTATTTCCAAAAATATGAACTATTTACAAGAGTGAATCTTTCACTCGAAAAAATGTAGATGGTGCTTGTTCTTTTCACTGTCCTCATTGTTTTGAAAAAATATTTTTCTACCAGCGTATAAAAATCGCGTGCATTTTTTGTAACTTTTACAGGAAAAACCATCGCGGATTTTTACAAGATTCTTTTGATGCAAGTTACACTGAAAGAACTTTCAGTGGAGAAAAAAAACGATCTCCGTCGAATGATTGAATTCATTCCGGTCGAGCATCGTCAATATTACAAAAATTTGTTGTAGTTGGAAAAATAAATGTGTCTGAATGATTTTTGTTGGGGAACATGATTTATATACCTATATCACTAAATAACAAAAATAGCTTAATGACAAAGTGATGGTAAAATTCAACATATTTTATTCAATTTTTTTTCAGTTTTGTTTTTACCGTGATGTGTCTTGAGATTAGTATGATAATCTTTAAAAAAAATATATTCCAAAAATACAGTCCAATTCGATTATTTTTAAGAATATAAAAATAGCGCAAATTCATTGTTTACCATATATCTGAACCGTAATCACAAAATTCATTATTATTTTCAACAGCAATAACAAGAAACGATAGAAAAATCAATAATAATTTAACGAAAATAAAGTACCACTAAATATAATAGATCATGCTCAGAAAAATATACTAGACAATAAATAATTAATTGTTCACAACTTAACAAACATATTTATTGAAAAATTATTATTGTATTTGCTAGTATTTATTCATAGAATTGCACCACAGGTCAGGAGGCACTAAGCAGAGGGAATGCTTGCTGCTCGGGGTTAGGCCCTTTTGTTCACCTGTACCCCCTTGGGTTAGGCCCGTGCTTAACTTTGATGTCTCATAAATCGAAAACTACTTGACGGATTTGCATGAAATTTGAAAGAACAACGTTCAAGAGTGGAGATTATCGATCACATATGTCCAATATATTTTTTTCGGTGATCTCGCAAAATACAAACGTTTTTCTGGCGTCCTGAAAAATTTGGAAAAACGGGGTTAGGCCCTTTTGTTCCCCGACCCTTCAATTGATTTCAGTAATTTATTGATAGGAGTTGAAAAAAATTAAAATATTTTAGGTCATTTTTAAAGATTCCAAGAAATTTTTGTAGATTTCAATAATTTGTAGAGTTTTCAAAATATTCGAAAGATTTTAGCTAGATCCACAAAAAGTTTTTAGCTATTTCACAAAATTTCAAACAATTTGAAATATTTTAGGCTATTTTTCAAAATTTCAAGAAATGTTTGAAAGCTTAAAAAAGGCAAGGGATTTCGAATGATTACAAAGGATTTGACATATTTCCGGGTATTTAAAAAGATCCCAAGCCATTTTTGCGACTTTCTAAAATTTTTAGGGATTTTCATAGGGTTTCAAAGGATTTAAAATATTTAAGGGAATTTTAAATGATTGCAAGGTGAATTCCATACATTCTTCATATTTTCGTTTTTTTTTTTTTTTTTGTAAGTTTTTTGTAAGTTTTGTAATTTTTTAAAAAGTTTTTGTAAGAATGTTTATAAAGTTCATCGAATTCTTTCCATTTCCTTCGAAATCCTTCTAAATGGAAAAATAATATAAAAATAATCTAAATAAGACAAAAATTTCCCTCTTCCAATTTAAAAAAAATTGAAAAGAAAAATTTCCTTCCTTCCAACTCAGTGAAACTACTGAAATAAAAAATTCCCCCCTTCCAAGTTAGGGAAAAAATTTGAATAAAAAAAATGTACCCTTGAACTCTATCTAAATTTTGAAAATAAAAAAGCCTCCCTCGATACAGAAAGGAGAAAGTTACAAAATTTCATCCATTTCAACTCAATAAAAATGATGAAAAAAAAATTATCCGTCTAATTCATAGAATATTGAAAACCAAGCTTTCCTCCTTATCCACTCGACAAAATCGTAAAAATACGAAATGTCTCTGAAAATATCACAAAAATTGAAAATTTAAATTTCATCGTTTCACGTTCCATAAAAATATTTAAAATACAACATTTTCCCGCCTTAAACTTTTCTTTCTTTCAAAACTAGAATTGTGAGAACCAAACGTTTTTTTATACATTAGTTTTTTTAAGCTGAATTATTTTAATTTTAAGTGGACTCAGATTATTATTAATTGTTTTATTCTTATTTATACATTAAAATTCAACGCTTTTACTTACAAATTAAAAGTTTTAAAAATGGAGAAATTAAAATTGTAACATTGAAAGTTTAAGTTGAACACTCTAAAATTTTAAAGATTCGAGGCTTTCCATTTTGAACAATTTAGTTTCGTATTAATATGTTTTTATTATTTTTTATTTATTCGTGCATTTTAAATGAACAGTCGCATATCACTCAACATTACAAAATTTTTTCTTTTTTTTAATTGAATTTTTTTAAATTAAATGGATTAAAAATGGAATAGTTTAGAGTGAACAAATATTTGAATTTTTAAATTGAAGAAAATCGTTCAATTATAATTCCAATAATTAAGAATTGTTTGAAAACTGAGAATAGTTTATAAATTTTTTTTCGCACGTTTACATTTTTTGAAATTTATAATAATATAATTAAATATTATTAATAATAAATTTAAAAGCTAAAATTAAGAAATTAAAAAAAAATTAAAAATACTAAATTAAATTAAAAAAAATTAAAATTGTTCACATTTGTACAATTTTCAATGGATTCTGAATTTCTTAAGTCTTGAAAACTGCATTTAAAGATTCTTTACATTGAAAACGCACGCTCAAAAATGAAGACTTGAAATGAAAAATTTTCAACCTAAAAGATTTCAGAATTAGGCATTGTAAACTAATTCTTTAAAAATGTGCAAAAGATAACAATTAAATTTGAAATTGAAAAAAAAGTTGAAATAAAACTTATTTACAATTGAAAAATCTTGCAAATGTCAAACTTGAAATTTTATTATTTTGAAAGTTATGGAGTGGGAAATAAAATTCAAAAAATGAATGTTTCTTGTAAACGGTTAAACCAATTTTAATGAAAAATATAGGGATAGGAAAAATTGTTGCTTTTTTCAGTATTTTATTTTGAGGTTATGCTTTAGAGTTACATCTCCATTTTTTATAATTTTCCTAAGGTGTCTAATTTAACATATTTTCCTCCATATTAATAAGAATCAGATCTCTTGTTTTTTTTCAGTCAGAATGTTTTTTCCATTCTTTGAGAAAATGTTCTCATTGCTTTTCACATAATATATTTTGTTCGTCAATATCTGTTGAGCCGTTTTCGATTAATTTAATTGACATTTTTTCTAAAATGAATATTAAACTATTGGTAGTGAAACGTTTTGAGGTTAACATTTACAATTTGGAAAGTTTTTTATTGAAAACTTAAAAAAGAAATATTATTTGTTTGCACAAAAAATCTACTTCAACATTCTAAAAGATTCAAGATATGTAATGAAAGGGGAAGTAGGGGAAATAAGTAGGAAGAAAGTAGAGGAAAAAAGGGGATATAAGGAGAGTGGACTGAGAGTAAATAAAGAGAGCAGAAGTAGGGAAGTAAGGGAAAATCAGACGAGAGGAAGTATGGGGAAGTGAGGAGAAAGAACGGTTTTGGAAGTAGGGGAAGTGAGTGGAGCGGGAGTAGAGGAAAGCAAGGGAAGGGAAAGTAAGGGACGTGAGAAGACGTTAGTAAAGGAGAAGTAGGGCAAGTAAGGGGAATCAGGGGTGGAAAATCAGGGTAAATAAGGGGATGGTAATGAGATAAATCAGGGAAAAAGGTAGGATTTATAGGATCGGAAGTAGGGTAAATGAAAAGAAATAGGGGGAGTTAGAGGAAATTATTTGAGGAGAAGTGGAGAAAGTAGCGGCTAAAGGAAGTGAGGGGACGAGAGCTAGGGAAAGTGAGGGTTAATGATGGAAAGGAAAGTAGGGGAAATGAGGGAGGGGGTCGGAGAATGTAGTTTACGTGAGAAAAATTAGGGGAAATTATTAGAAATAAGGGTCAGCAGTTAAGAGGAAGTGAAGGCTGGGGATGGGAAGTAGAAGAAGCAGAGTGTAAGCTCTGGGAGCGAGAAGAGGGGGAATTGGTGATGGAAGAAGTTGGGGAAAGAGGTACAGCGTGTAAAGAGGGGAGGAGAATCAGGGGAATGCAGTGATTAGGGTGGGAAGGTAAAGGAATGGGAGGTTTGAACAACTTAATGAGCATCTCAATAAAGCCACAAAACCCTTTTTTTCAGGTGCGCGGTACCAACACTGACTCCTTTTTCCTGCATGAAGAGATTCCCCTCAGCATTTGTGTCTGGAACGCTTTTTACCAATTTGATGATCATCACGATGATACCATGATGATATGATGATACCAAGATGATCCCTTGAACTTGATTGACAAAAGATGTGACTTCTCATGAGATAATATTTCCAGCAGGAAGAGCATCTTCGACACAAGATGAGGCTGGGAAGGCAGCAAAGTAACTTAGGATCCACTGGTGGTATCGCGTATCCTGGATGGCTCATGGCGGTTTTCGCTCTTCGCTACTTAACTAACTTACCCCTGCCAAGGTTGGCAGTGGCTGGCAGCGAGGACGCGGAAATTCTTAACGCTGTTAAGATATGTTAATTTTGTTTACCTATAAGCTATTAAAGGGGTTCTAACGTGCTTAAAGCTAAACCAGTTTAGTTTTCGCTCGGTATGTTCACGAAGGATCCTAAGGGATCTAAGAAAGGGCTGCAACCGGCTCTCCAAGGAGGGCATACTTCGAGTTCCGCGCGGGTGCCATCGGATCTTATCTTCTGCAGTCTCTAGGCAAACACTCGTGCAACCGAATATCGGGATTCGAGAAAGCGCGAGAAAAGCTCCCTTCACAAAGCCATTCGGAAGGAAAGCCTATCAGAAACTTCGATCTCTAATCCAAGAGGGTCAGGTTTTCGAGTCAAGCTTCTGATTCTGGGTCTAAGGGTTCGTCCATACACGTTACAAATTTTTGCCTTTTTATGCCCCCCCCCCCCCCCTCTATTCCAATTGGCTAATCAAGAATTTTAAGTTTACACAAAAAAAGGGTGAACAATGGTTTAGGTAAAAATCCTGGGGGTAATCTGGGCATGCAAAAAAATCAAGATAGCCAAGGGTAAAATAAAATATCACTAATTTTTCATTTAACCCTTAGGGGCCGTACTTAAATTACGTAACAGGTTATAGGTCATCTGTGAGATCCCTCCTTCCTCCTGTAACAAAATATTTGTCGCCCCCCCCCCCGGGTTCGGGACCTAATTTTGAGTTTCCAAAAATTTTTGACTAGTTATTGCTAGTAGAATTAGGCAGGGTGTCCGAGAACTTCATTTTCAAAATTCCCCTATTTTTCCTTGTCTAATTTTTCATTTTCCTTGATCATTAATATCCAAATACCAGCATTTTAATCTTGAAATACTTTTAACATAGTAGTATACCATTAAGCCATTTACCTTTCAGGGTAGGCGTTCCAATACCCGATTCGGGTAGTGTTTCTAGGTGGATAGTTTCTTGTAGTTAGTAAATAACTACAAGTGTGGGCTCACCACACCCACGATGTGCCAGCAGCACGCAGTATTCTCGTATGGTCACCAATCCAAGTACCAACCGCGCCCAACGCTGCTTAACTTCAGTGATCGGACGAGAAGTGGTTTTTTCAACATAGAATCTTTTATAAACGGAATAAAACAGTATTTCAGATACAAATTTAAAAATTTCAAATTTATTAATTCATTTTAAACAAAAAAATGTCTTTTCTACTATTAAAGATGGGTTTTTAACAAAATACTTGAATTTTCAACAAAATAATTGAATTTTCAACATAATAGTTGAATTTTCAACCTAAAAAGATAAATTCGCAAAAACAAGTTTCATAGTTTATATTTCAATCTGAAAGATGAAATTTATACAAAAAAAAGTGTTTTAAAACTAAAAAGACGAATTTTCCACAAATAAAGAATTTTCACTAAAGAAGGAAAATTTTACGTAAATTGTTGAACCTTCAAGCCAAAGGACGAATTTTCTCTACAAAAATGGAATTTACAAACAAAAAATATGATTTCAGAAAAAAATTATTTTTCCACGAAACTGATGCATTTTTTACCTAACAAAAATGAAATTTTAAACCAAGAAAATTATTATTTTTTTTACCAAAAAAGCAGAATTTTCAACTAAAAAAGATCAATGTTAAAAAAAAATTGAAAAGTTACATTTTCAGTTAAGAAATTAATTTTAAACCAAAAAGAAGACTTTTCCACTAAACAGTTAACTTTTTAACCAAAGACATAAGCCTTCAATCAAAAAAATAAATTTTTAACAATGCAGTTTAATTTTTACCCAAGTAGTTGAATTTTCAATTCAAAAAGAATAATTTTCAACAAAATAGTTAAATTTTCAATCCAAGGGATGAATTTTCAACTAAAAACGAATTTATAAATCAAAAAGATAAATTGAAAAAAAATGGTTGAATTTCCGGTTAAAAAAGATTTGAGTTGGCTCTCCACACTCAAAATATGAATTTTTAACGAAAAAATAAGTTTCTACAAAAAAAAAATTGAATTTTCAATTCAAAAAGACGAATTTTTGCCAAAAAAGATGACTTTTTAACAAAATTGTTGAATTCTCTACACAATAGTTGCATTTTCATCCAAAAAAAGATGAAATTCCTCTTAAAACAGATGTATTTTTATTTAAAAAATTTTTTCTTTTTAAATAGTTGAATTTTCATTCCGGAAAAATTCCAGTTGACTTTTCAAGATCAAAATATGAATTTTTCAACAAAAAATAAGTTTCTACGAACAAAATTGAGTTTTTCATCCAAAAAAACAAAATTTATCAACCAAAAGGGATGAATTTTTAACAAAATAGTTGAATTCTCTATCAAACAGATACATTTTTATTCAAGAAAGATGAAATTTGTACTAAAACAGATGAATTTCTAATAAAAAAGGACGAATTTTTCTTTAAAGTTGAACTTTCATCCCAAAAAGCTTTCAGTTCATCTTTTTGACACCAAAAAATAAATTTTCAACAAAAAGTAAATTTTCTACGAAATAGTTAAATTTTCAACAAAACAGTAGTATTTTCAACAAAGAGTATGAATTTTTAACAAAATAGTTTTACTTTCAACCAAACAGTTGCATTTGTATCCAAGAAAGATGAAATTTCTCTTAAAACAGATGAATTTTTAATTTTAAAAAACAACTAATTTTCAAAAAAATAATTGAATTTTCATCCAGAAAAGATTTCAGATCTCTTTTCATCACCGAAATATTAAATTTAACAAAAAATTAAATTTTCTACAAAATAGTTAAATTTTCATCAAAGCAGCAGAATTTTTAACCAAAAAGTATGACTTTTCAAGAAAATTGTTGAATTTTAAACTAAACAGATGCATTTTCATTCAAGAAAGATGAAATATTTCTTCTCAAAAAGTTGAATTGAAAAAAAACTGCAAAAAAATAGTTAAATTTTCATCCAAAGAAGATTCCAGTTCACTCTACAACACCAAAATAAGAATTGTAAACTATAAGTTAATTTTCTGCTAAATAGTCGAATTTTTAACCAAAAAGTAGGACTTTTAACAAGATTGTTAAATTTTTAATCGAGCAGTTGCATTATTGCCCAAGAAAAAATGAAAATTCTACTAAAACAGGTGAATTTTTAAATTAAAGAGACAAATTTTCAACCAAATAGATGAAGTTTCAATCAAGAAAGATGAATTTTAAACCAAATAGTTGAATTTTACACTAAAAATATTTTCTACATCCAAAAATGGAATTTTCCAAATTTTCAGTTGAAAAACTTAATTTTGAATCAAAACGAATTTGCAAACTGTTGAATTAAATAAAAAAGACGTATTCTTAACAAAGTACAATAATTTTTTACCAAATAGCTGAATCTTCAACCTACAATGGTGCATTTTTGAACAAATATTCAAAATTTTCAAACAAAGAAGATTAAAATTCAACTAAAAACAGTTAAATTTTTCAAGCCAAGAAGACAAAATTTTTAGAAGGCAGTTCAATTTCCAATCCAGAAAGATGAATTTTCTACCAAAAGGAGATTTTGTAACAAAATAGTTCAATCGTCAACCAAATAGATGAAGTTTCAGTGAAAAAAGTTGAATTTGAAACCAAATAGTTGAATTTCAACTAAAAGAGATTTCTTCGAAATAAAAAATGGAATTTCCAGTTTAAAAAATCAATTTAAAAAAAAACAAATTTCCAACCTGTCGAATTAAAAAAAAAGATGAATTTTTAACCACATAGTTTAATTTTATAAAAAATTGTTAAATTTTTAAAGCAAAAATACGAAATTTCCCGAAGACAGTTGAATTTTCAACCCAGAAAGATTTTTTACCAGATGATGCACCAACGGCCATACCACGCTGAAAAACCCAGTTCTCGTCAGATCACTGAAGTTAAGCAGCGTTGGACGCGGTTAGTACTTGGATGGGTGACCATTCAAGAACACTGACATGAGTGCTGTTGGCACACCGTGGGTGTGGTGAGCCCACACTTGTAGTTATTTATAACTACAAAAAAACCTAGAAACACTACCCGAATCGGGTAGTGTCACGCCTACCCTGAAACGGAAATGGTTTAATGGTATATGTGAATTTTTATGCCAAAAGTACGAATTTTTAACAACAAAAAAAGTAACTTTTAGCCCAACAGTTGCATTAACCAAATAGTTGATTTTGTATGCAAAAGGTACGAATTTTCAATAAAATAGATGAAATTTTAACCAAACAGTTAAATTTTCAAGCCAAAAAGATGAATTTTCTTGAAGACAGTTACATTTTCAATAAAAATTTAACTTACAACCTGGGTCTATTCACAATATATGTGATACCTTTTTAGGGAGCGTGTACCGTATTTTGTGAATGACCTCCCAAGAAACCAAATAAATGGATTTTTTGTTGTCAGCTGAATTTTCAACAAAAAAGTTAATTTTTAACTAAAAAATATGATTTTTCTTCCATAAAAGATGAATTTTTAACAAGGAAGAATAATTTTCTACCCAAAAAGACTTTTCAACAAAATACATGCATTTACTGAAAATGTTTGAATTTTTAAGTTATAGCTTTATAACTGAATTTTAATAATGTTAATAAATTTCCGAACAAAAATAAAATAGTTACATTTTCAGATAAAAAACATAATTCTTATTAAAAAGAAAGAATTTTCAACAGAAAAGTTAAATTTTCAACCAAAGGGGTGAAACCTAAAAGAATGAGTTTTTAGAAAGTAGTTTTTTCAAACAAACAATTGAATTTTGAAACTAAAAAAGGAATTTTCTACCGAAAAAATTAATTTTGAACCAAATATGACTAATTTCCAATAATATACATAAATTTTGTACAAATATGTTGATTTTTTAAGCCAAGAAGATGAATTATCTGCAAAAAAGTTAATTTTTGACCTAACAAGTACATTTTCAATTAAATTGTTAATTTGCAAACAAATCATTTAATTTTATACCAAAATTGTTCAATTTTGAAACAAAAATATAAAATGTTAACTAAAATTTTAGTTTTCAACGAGGAAGATTCACTTTCTACAAAACTGTTGAATTTTCAACGAAACATGTAGTAGTTTATATTTTTAACAAAAAAATGTTATAATTTTGAATCAGAATTAGTTGAATTTAACTAAAAAAGACACAAGTTTAACAAAATTGTTAAATCCTTAACCAAAACAAATTTATTGTTCACCAAACAGTTTCATTTTCAACCAAAGGGATGAATTTTTAACAAAACATATGAATCTACGAAAAAAATGAATTTTAACATAAGAGTTCAACATTCTACCAAATAGTTCAATTTTCAATCAAAAAGATGATTTTTGAACCAAGAAGAATAATTTTCTACCAAAGAAGACGATTTTTTAACAAAATACATTAATTTTTGAACAAATAAAGGAATTTTCGATTGGAACAGAGAAATTTTAAACTAAATGGTTGAATTGTTGGCTAAAAGACATCAATTTTAAACTGAAAATGAAATAGATACATTTTTAGTTAAAAAAATTATTTTTCAATCAAAAATGAAACGAATTTTCAACAAAATAGTTGAATTTTGAACAAAATAGTTGAAATTTCTTATAGGAATCTTCAACTCAAAAAATTAATTTTTAACAAAGCATTTCAACTTTTAAACAAGTAGTTGAATTTTCAATTAATATATATGACTTTTTAACAAAATAGTTGCGTTTTAAACAAAACAATAAAAATTTTAACCAAATAGTGAAATTTTCGACCAAATAGTGGAATTTTTAACTAAGAAAGGTAAATCTGATACCAGATAGTTGAATTTTTAGCTATAAAAGATAATAAATTTTGATCTAAAAATAAAATAGTTAAAATTTTAGTAAACAAATTATTTTTGAATCAAAAATAGAAACAAAGTTTCAACCAAATAGTTCATTTTTGAAGAAAATAGTTCAATTTTCTACCAAAGATATGAATCTTCAACTAAAAAAATTAATTTTGAACAAGGCAGTTCAACTTTCAATTACGTAGATGAATTTTTGACCGAAGAGGTTACTTTTTGACAAAATAATTTACATTTTAAACAAAATAATGTAATTTTGAACCAAGCAGTGGAATTTTGAACTAAGAAAGAGAAATTTTGAGAAATTTTAAACCAAATAGTTCAATTGTTGGCTCAAAGACGTCAATTTTAAACTAAAAATGAAATAGATAAAATTTCAGTTAAAAAAATTATTTTACGAACAAAAATAATACGAATTTTCAACAAACTAGTTGAATTTTGAACAAAATAGTTGAAATTTCTTATATGAATCTTTAATTTAAAAAATAAATTTTTAACAAAGCAGTTCAACTTTTGAACAAGTAGTTGGATTTTTAATTAAAATATATGATTTTTTCGCAAAATAGTTGTATTTTAAACAAAACAATAAAAATGTTAACCAAATAGTGGAATTTTCCTCTAAAAAAGGTGAATTTGAAACCAGATAGTTGAATTTTTAGCTACAAAAAAAGATAAATTTTGATCTAAAAATAAACTAGTTCAAATTTTGTAAACAAATTATTTTTGAATCAAAAGTGAAACAAAGTGTGAACAAAATTGTTCATCTTTGAACAAAATAATTCAATTTTCTACCAAAGATATGAATCTTCAACCAAAAAAATGAATATTGAACAAGGCAGTTAAACTTTCAATTACGTAGTTGAATTTTTGACCAGAAAGGTTACTTGTTAACAACATAATTTACATTTTCAACAAAATAATGTAATTTTGAACCAAACAGTGGAATTTTGAACTAAAAAAGATACATTTCCAACGAGAAATGAGAGACAAATTTTTTTCCAAAAAATTATTCTTTAATTAATAATGAAACGAATTTTCAACAGACTAGGGTAACACTAACAATGATTAGCAATAGTACCAGTCGTCGGTACCCCATCTAATTTGCTTCAAACAATAGGGAAATGCAAATATTTAACCGTTGTCATAAATATTTAAGGCTATTGAAGACTGGTGACCTCCTCATTATAAAACACCAACCATGACTCTCTCGGTTCCAATTCTGCCCTCCCACACTCTCCCTCTATTAACCAAAGTTTGGTGGGACTGACGCTGCAGACTGAATCTCCACCCTACGACGATTAACTACTTAAATTGGACATGATTTCGACTCGCAAAATAAATGTCTCGCATAAAGGTGCTACTTGGGCGTACTCTCTAAAAAATAAATAAAACAAATAATAAAATAGCTTCGGAATGGGCTGAAACTTTGATTAACTAAAGGCATGCACCCGGTACCGTTGCAGGACCATCTATTGCAAACTTTGTTCAATACTGATCATCAGGAAACCTACTCTATGTTATATGAGTCCATAAGGTTACTTCCACTGACCCCCCCCCCACACTACATTAGCATATTTCGGCGCGAACCCCCCCCCCCCTAAAAAGGGGTAACATAGTTTACGGTGATCCTTTGGGGAAAGTATACGATGCGAAAAATGTTACGGCCACTTGCACTCATTACTAATCCGCGAGCAGAACAATTTAAAGTGTTTGCCATCACTAATAACCCGGCGAGCAAACGCGGCATTATTAACAGGTTCGCAAACATCTCCTGTATTAGTGATTCCACCGCACCGCCACCCTATAACCTGCAGAGTCTTTACACCATCCAAACCTGGCTTCCAACCCTTATTCCGATCTCTTGTACAGATATTTGCCATGTCTACACGACCAAATTATCCCCGGCGATTTCAAGATAAAGGATTTTCCTGCGAATGGTAGATGAAAGTCGAGACTCGAGTTGTCACGACAGACTCAAATCCGCCGGGGTAATCGAATCTATACTAAGGGACCGTACTTAAATTACGTAACAGCTCAAGGGGGAGAGAGGAGATTTTGTCACGATTTGTTACGGAGGGGGGGGGGGTCCTTCATTCCTGTACGTAATTTTCGGAAATTCACAAACGAAACAATTAAGTTCGATTCCCAGCGAAGCGAAAGGAGAAGATCTTTTTTCAGAAAAAATTATTCAAAATAATTTTCAATTCATATCTCCATCTTGTCTGAATAGACGTTCAAAATTTCGGTTATTTTCTGATGATAATACAGATTCATTGAAAAATTAAGCTTGTACCATCTTGCAAAAGAATGCGTGTATTTTCTGATAAAAGTTTCTTCTCTCGATCTCTCTAGTAGCTTGATGGAAACACACCCGACCGGCAATCGGAAGTTCTCAGGTTCGATTCCCAGCGGAGCGAAAGGAGAAGATATCTTTTCAGAAAAAATTAACTGAAACAAGTAACTCGCAGAAATTGTACAGATATTTAATATGAATTTAATTTTACGCGCCAAAGAAAACTGGTGAGTGAAAAAAGGAACCTAGCCAACAACAATTTTTTTTAAAGTCAGAGATTTAGAAAAAAATCTTGTAAGAGTCAGGGAATTTATATAACTTTAAATAAATGCCAAGAAGAATAAATTTGAAAATTTTCAATTTTGATTTAAAATTGTTTTATTCCGCTTAAGTAAGATTCTAGATTCAAAATGTTACAAATGTAATATTCTAGTCTTTGAATATTAATCGTCCGGGAAATTGAATAATTGGTCCGGGAAAATTAGAGAATTTTTAAAATAATGTTTTCCGGTAACCCTGATATAACATTCTTGTTAGTAATTTATTGGCTTTGTATTTATATTTCTTTTGTTGCAGTTGCTTCCTCCTCAAATTTATCTTTTTAGTTCTAAATTTTATTATTTGTTTGAAAATTCAACAGTTTTGTTAAAAAGTCAATATTTTTGCTTGAAAATTCCACTATTTCGTAGAAAATTTACCTTTTGAGAAAAATTCATATTTTGGTGTTAAAATCAATTGAAATGTTTTTTGGATGAAAATCCAATTTTTTTTTAATTTATCTTTTTGCTTTAAAAATTCATCTGCTTTAGTAGAAATTTCATCTTTCTTGTATAAGAATGCAACTGTTTGGTTGAAAATTCAATAATTTTGTTGAAAAGTCATCCTTTTTGGTCGAAATTTCAACTGTTCTGTTGAAAAATCACCTGAAATCTTTCTTTGATGAAAATTCTACTATTTCGTAAAAAATTTACCTTTTGAACAAAATTCACATTTTGTGTTGAAAAATCATTTTAAATATTTTTTGAATGAAAATTCAACTATATTTCTATTATTTGTCTTCCTGATTTAAAAAATCATCTGTTTTAGTAGAAAATTAATCTTTCTTGGATGAAAATTCAACTGTTTGATTAAAAATTAAATAATTTTTTTAAAAAGTCATCCTTTTTGTATGAAAATTCAACTGTTATTATTCAAAATTCGTCTTTTTGGTTGAAAATTCAAAAATGTTCGTAGAAAATCTACTTTTTATTTAAACTATTTTGTTTGAAAATTTTGTTTAAACCACTTTGTTAAGAAATCATTTTTTGTTTAAGATTCACATATTTAGTTGAAGATTCATCTCTCTGGTTAAAGTTTAACTATTCAATTGAAAACTGATCGCTTTTAATTAAAAATTTAACTGCGCGGGTAAAAGTTGATCTATTCTGTTAAATTTTTTGTTAATGGAGCTTTATCTCTTTGGTTGAAAATTTAACTATTTTGTTGAGAATTAATTTTTTTGCTGGAGATTCCTATTTTTCTGGTTAAAAATTCCATTTTTGTAGAGAAAATTCGTCTTTTGGCTTTAAGGTTCAACAATTGAGGAGACATTTTTTTCTTTCATCACTGAAAAATCTTTATTTGTTGAAAATTCGTCTTTTTGATTTTAAAATCAATTTGTTTTCAAATTAAATTTCATCCTTCTTGGTTGAAATATCAAATATCACACTTTTTGTTGCGAACTTATCTTTTGAGGATGAAAATTCAACTATCTCGTTGAAAATTTAATTATTTTGTAGAAAATTTGAGTATTTTCTTAAGAAGTCATATTTTGTCATAGAAAAGTCACTTTTTTCTTTAAAATGAATAAATTTGAAAATTCTTGATTTGTATATAAATGTTTATGATATTTGAATGTTAATGGTAAACCAAAAAAAGATTGGCCATTTTTAAATTAAAATATAAAATTATTATATACAGGAATTTTTTTTAAATCATATTATCTAATATCTAAAATAATAAAAAAGAAAAGCAAGGATAATATTTTCTTCAAGTTGGATGAATATTGATATTTAAATGATGAATCCGCAACCGAAGGAAATAATTTCCATCAAAATAGTTCAACTTTAGACAAAGTAGTTGATTTTTTAGCCAAAAAATATGAATTCTCACCAAAAAATGTAATAGTTAATACTTTAACAAACAAATTTTTTTATTTTGAATTGAAAACGGTATAAGTCAACCAGAAAATATACATTTTTAACAAATTACATCAATTTTCAACCAAATATTTGAATTTAAAATTAAAAAAGCTACATTTTCGACTTAAAATGAAATAGTTCAATTTTCAGTCAAAAAAAAAAAAATAATTTCTAACTGAAATCTACAAATTTTTACAAAAAGTAGTCAAACTTTCAATCAAGTACTTTAATTTTCAATAAAAAAAATATTAAATATTCACCGAAATGTTAAATCTTCAAACACAAACATGAATTTTCCTCCAAGAACAATAATTTTCTACCAAAAAAGACAAATATTCAACAAAATATATCAATTTTCACCCAAATTTTTTAATTTTCAACTAAGAAATATCAACTTTCAACCAAAAAAGTGGAATAGGTAAGTTTTGAGACATAAAAATTTATTTTCAACCAAAAATAAAAATTGAAAAAAAGTTAAATTTTCTACTCGCAGGGTGAACTAGAGAAGAGAAAATTTCAACCAAGCATGGAATAGTTACATTTTCAGTTAAAACATTAATTTTAAACGAAAAAAAAGAATTTTACACAAAATAGGTAAACTTTTAACTGAAAATATGGAATTGCAACTGAAATCATGAATATAAGGAAAAACAAATTGTATCAAAGAAGTTCAACTTTCAACCAAGTGATTGCATTTAAAAAATGAATTCTAAGCGAACTATGCCATAAATCATATTTAAACCAGAAAATATTTGAATTTTAAATAAAAAACAATTAAATTCAACCAAAAAAGACGAAATTTTACCAAAAAAATTAAATCTTAACCAAATTTTCAATTTATTGTCAGCCCGAAAATATGAATTTTACCAAAATAATTGAATTATTAACCCAAGAAGGTGATATTTCAAGAAAACAATTGCATTTTTATTAAAAAGATGAATTCACTAAAATGATGAGGGTTCAATGAAAAAAATTATTTTTTTGTCATAGTAGTTTAATTTTTAACCAAGCAGTTGAATTTTTAACCAAAAAAAAAAACGAATTTTCAACAGATCAATTGATAACATTTCAATCTAAAAAGACAATTGACGTTAATATTCTTTCAATGGTTGAAAATTGATATTTCAACTACAGAATTAATTTATAATAAAACGGTTGCATTTTTGTTTAAAAATATCAATTTTCGACGAAAAACGCTAACATAACAAAAGAATAATTTTCTTTTTCTGTCAAAAACGTGAATATAACCTGAAAATGTTCAAAAACTAAAAATCTTATTTGAACTATAATGATTTTTGTTTTAAAATACTCATTTTTGGTGTAAAGCGCTTACGTAACCTAAAAATGGTTAAAAAATAATAAAACTGTAAAATGTAACCATTTTTATTTAAAAATGTCAATTATTGGTAAAAACGCTACCAAATCCGAAAAACGTAAATAATTGTTGAAAAATTACAATCTTCAAAATATGATAATTTTAGGTTAAGAATACCCGTTTCTAGCGTACGGCGCTAACATAACCTAAAATTGTTGCAAATTATGAGTTTTGGTGATGATGATTTCTGTTTAAAAATGCTAGTTTCCGATGAAATGAAACTAATACAACCCAAAGTTTTCAGAAATTACAAGTCTTCTTCAAAAATTTATGATATTATAATAGAATTCTTTAAACAAAATATTAATATCCAAAGAAAAGCGAAAATGAAATTTTCAATTAGGTAATTACATTTTTTTTCTGATCTGCAATTTTTAAATCAAATTAACAATTTTTTTTTTGCAGAAATAATATTATATCTATAAATTACCTGAGATCCACCAAAACAATTTTTTAAAATTAATTTAAATGAGCGGTCTACAAGAATAGTAATTTGAACAGTTTTCATCGAATATTACGGTTTGCTTTTTTTTTTAGATCCTGTTTCCTTAAATATCACGGCAGTTAAGGTTGGAGAGTGAGGCACAATAAATTAAAATGTAGAATAATCGTAAAGTTCGAATATGCTATGAAAATGTGTTGCATACATTTAATACTTCACAGGACCTAAAAGCCATAAAAGTTTGGATATTTATGGATTGGCGATAAAATACGATAGCATAATTTTCAGATACAATATTTTGCCTGAATTGTCTCGAACTCTGTTATATGTATTCAAAGGGGAATTCGTACTATAAGCAGACATCCCACGTGCATAATATCTCGATAGTGGATCGCTCTGACACACAAAAGCAGCCTTAGGCGAATCAACCATATTTATGCTTTGTTGTGGACATAAAGACTCACCGTAACTACCAGACCTGAATGCAATGTCGTTGAGTATTTCATCTTAATGCATTTGCATTTTGCGTATTTTGGTCTTTGCGTCTTCCGATTTTTGCGTCTTGCGGTCTTTGCGTCTTGCGGTCTATGCTTCTTGCAGTCTATCCGTCTTGCGGTCTATGCTTATTGCGGTCTTTGCTTCTTGCGGTCTATGCTTCTTACGGTCTTTGCGTATTGCGGTCTATGCTTCTTAAGGTCTTTGCTTCTTGCGGTCTTTGCTTTTTTCGGTATTTGCTTCTTGCGGTCTACGCTTCTTGCGGTATTTGCGTCTTGCGGTCTATGCTTCTTACGGTCTTTGCGTCTTGCGGTCT
>CAKNYM010050865.1:226934-277887 GCA_932195095.1 Andricus curvator
TGCGTCTTGCGGTCTATGCTTCTTACGGTCTTTGCGTCTTGCGGTCTTTGCGTCTTGCGGTCTTTGTGTCTTCCCAACTCGAAATGTCACCAGGTCCATTTCACAGGCGAACATCAAATCATTAAATATTTTCAAACCAGTTATGTTTATGGTTGTTCAATCAAATAAGTCAGACAAGCGAAGTGCACCGTTTTTAGGAAATTGTGTTATCCTCTTTCTAGAAAATTTTCAAAACAATCAGGAAGCGTTTACATATTACGTTTTGTAGCCTATTAGGATGCTAATTGAGTAGTTCAAACCGCTAGCTCCAATACTTTTCTTCCTCTACTCTTCCTATATTCCCCGACTTCCCCTCCTCTCACTTCACCCTTCGCCACGGTCCCGACTTCTTCCCCCTCTACTTCTCCCTCTCCATTTTCTCTAGCTAACAGTCCTTTTTCTCTACTTCCCTTTCTCAGCCCTTACCGTGCCCTTCTCATCCTCACTTTTATTCATTTTTCCTACTTCCCGTCACTTACACTCACTGCTCTTACATCCCTCCCTAATTTGTACTACTTCTTCTCCAATCATGACCCTCAATTGCCCTTGAATTCTCCTAATTCCCCTACCTTTATTTCCTCTACTTCCCCCTCTCCTTCTCCGAGCCAACACTCTTCTTTCTCTACTTCCCTTTCTCAGCCCTCACTTACCGTCCCCTACCCATCCTCAATTTTAACCTTTTCCCTACTTCCCGTCACTTACACTCACTGCTCATACATCCCTTCCTAAGTTGTACTACTTCTCCTCCAATCATTAATCTCAATTGCTCTATCGCCTTAAATTCTCCCACTTCCCCTACCCTCATTTCCCCTTATTCTCTCTACTTTCCCTCTTCTCATTTCCCATCGCTTTCCCTACTTTCCCTCCTATAATTTCCCATCACTTTTCATACTCCTCCTATCCCTATCCGCACTTTTCCTTACTTCCCCTTATTTCCTTCCCCTCATTTCTCCTCGCTGCATCTACAATCATTTCCCCTCACTTACCGTCACATGTCATTCTTGGAAAAAGTACGAAGGATGGACGGACCTACACTCTACCGAAACTATAAGGCAAAACTAATAAAAAAAATTAAAAAAACTACATAAGAATTTATATAACAATCTACATACAAAATGAATATAAAAACTATATAAACTACAAGTCCAGGACTGCAAAACCACAAAAAAAATTTAATCCACCTCAAAAGAAAATTTCGAAGTCATATTTGTAACCCAATAGTGGAAATTTTCAAGCCAAAGAGATTAATTTTTTAGATGACTGTTGAATTATCAACCCCAAAACTTGATTTTTTGAGAAAAAAATTCATTTTCAGCCAAGAGAGGTGAATTTTTAACCGAAAAAATAAAAAGAATTAATTTTCTAACATAAATGATGAATTTTCTATACAACAGGACGTATTTTCAGAAAACAGTTGCATTTTCAAGCGAAAAAGATGAATTTAACAAAGTAGTTGAATTTTCAACAAAATAATTCATCTTCGAACAAAATAGTTGAATTTGTTGTCAGATAGATGAATTTTTAATCTACAAAAATGATTTGTCCACCAAGAAGAATTTTCTGTTGAGAGTCGATGTTTCAATACAATACATTTAAATTTGCAATTAAAAGAATTGTTTACAATAAAAAAGGAGAAGAATTATCAACCAGTTGAATTCAAAGAAAAAAGACGAATTTTTAACAAAATAATTGAATCATTAACCAAATAGATGAATTTTGAACAGAAAAGTTAAATTTTTTTCCCGAATAGACGAATTTTCAACAAAATAGTTTTAAGCTGAAAACTCAAATGTTTTAGAAATCAATCAACTTTTATAACGAAAAAGAAGAATTTTTATCAAGGAAGTTAATTTTCAATGAAGAAAGATGAATTTTAAATGAAATAGTTGAACTGGCAACGAAATAAGATAAATTTTCAAATAAAAATGGAACTGATAAATTTTTAGTTTGGAAAAACTAATTTTAAACAGAAAAAACTAATTTTTAAGCCGATATATATTCAATTGAAAAATAGAAATTTCTAACAAAATAGTTGAATTTTGAACTTATAAAGGAAAATTTTTCCACCAAAAATGTTATAGCTACATTTTCAGATAAAAAAATTAATGTAAATAAAAATTAATTTCCAACTGAATAGTTACATTTTCATGTGCATAGTTTATTTTTTTGCCAGAAAGGTCAATTTTCTACCAAAGTAGTTTTATTTTTAACCAAAAATATGAATTTTTAACCAGAAAGGTTATTGTTAACCAAATACTTTAATTGTCTAAGAAATTGTTCAATTTTCAACCCAAAAAGACGATTTTTTTCTACAAAGCAGTTGAATTTACTGATGAATCTTCAACTAAAAAAGTGAATTTTTTACAAATTGTTTACAAACTTTGAACCAAGTAGTTAATGCAAAGAAAGTCTCAACAAAACATTTACTATTTGACATTTCAGCAAAAAATGGTTGTATTTTTAACCAAAAACAGTTTAATTCAACCAACCCTCAGTTCCCTACACCTAATCACCCTCACCTCCTTACTGCCCTCTTCTTCACCACTGCCACTACTTCCCCTATCATCACTTCCCCCACTCGCCTCCCTTCACTTACCCTTACTTCCCATCACCTCACTTTCCTTTAATCCTCAAACTTCTCACTCAGCCTAATTCCCCTCCCCTCACATCCTCTACTCAACCCACTTTCCCTACTTCACTCCCAACATGACATCGCCCCCTCCGCATTTCCATTTTTCCTACATTACTGGAATTATCACCTCGCCCCCTCCGTATTTACCCTACTTCCACTCCCTTACTGCTTCTACTCACTTCCCTCACTTTCTCTATTTCCCCACCTTTCAGGACACAGAGTACTGTTGGCTATGATTGGGCTAAGGTCGGCTAGAGTGTGGAATGAGTTTGGTTAGGGTGAAGCGTAAATTCATCTGAAGTACAGGGTGAAGTCGGCTGGGTGGGCATTAGAGTTGACTCTAAGGACACAGAATACAGTTGGCTATGTTTGGGCTAAGGTCGGCTAGAGTGTGGGATGAGGTCGGTTTAGCGTAAAGTCATCTGAAGTACAGGGTAAAGTCGGCTGGGTGGGCATTAGAGTTGGCTCTTAGGACACAGAATACAGTTGGCTATGGTTGGGCTAAAGTCGGCTAGAGTATGGGATAAGGTCGGTTCAGGGTGAAGCGTAAATTCATGTGAAATACAGGGTAAGGTCTTCTGGGTGAGCATTAGAGTTGACTCGGGTATGGGGTGAAGTCGGATAGAGTTCGAGGTACATTCGGCTGAGTTACAAGAAAAGTCATCTAGGGTACGGGGTAAAGTCACTCAGCCTACAATATAAAGCCAGCTATCGTACGGGGTAAAATCGGCTAGAAAACGTCATAAATGCGGGTAGGGTACGAGGTAAAGTCGGCTAAAGTACGAAGTTAATTCGGACAGTGTACGGTGTATAGTTCGTCAGTGTACGGGGTGCAGTTGGCTAGGGTTGGGTTTAAGTCTGCTAGAGTGTGAAAAAGGTCGCTTAGGGCAAGGATTGGAGTCATATTAAGTGCGGGGTAGAGTCGGCCTGGGCAGCGATTAGAGTTGGCTAGGATACGAGTTAAGTCGGCTAGATTACGAGATATAGTTGGCTACCTTAAGAAGTAAATTCGGCTAGGGTACGGGGAAAGCCAACTAGGGTACGGAGTAAAATCGGCTATGGTACAGGGTAAAGTCGAAAATGGAACGGAATAGGGCCGCTCAAGATTCTGGGTAAAGTTGGCTAGACTACGGAGTATAGTTGGCTAGAGTACGTGGTAAAGTCGGCTAGGTCGGGATAAGGCCGACCAAAGTACAAGGTAAATTCGACTAGGGTACAGGGTAAAGTTGGCTAGAGGCTCCCTCTACAACCCCTCCCCTCACTTCCCCACCCGGAAAAACAAGTACGATGGACGGACATCCGACCAAAACTGTAAGGGTTTCTCCCCGGGGTTTCAAACCCCCAAATCGTGGTATAATGATGAAACATGATAACAGTGAGTCCGAATCTAATATCAAAATACCGCAGAACGGTTAATTAGCATTGAGGGATACGCGCGGGTTCCATATCGACGATTGATAAAACCGCGATTCGTCAGGTCTGACAGGAGTCGAAGAGATACGGGTGGCAGTTGGGATTCTATAAATTCGCAATGACACGGGGTTGCGAAACGCCACATCGGATTGGCTCGCTGACAGGGATGGCAATGGCAATTTGTCCCGAGTCGAACGCATTTCGTTAATATTCTGGCAGCGTTCGAACCAACGTACCTCATTCATTCTCCTCTTTCTTCTTCATCTTCTCTCTCTCTCTCTTTATGCATACCTACATATTTTCTTTACTCTCTATATATTGCTATTTCTGACGCAAAAGGCGGCCTTTCCTTTGTCTTGCAAATCTTTCCGAGAATCCGCTTATACTTGCGATACATGCAAGACGCTCGATTACTCGTTATTTTATTATTCTGAGATCAGCGCCGATCATCGCGTGTCAAAGACAAACCGCAATCGCCTCTTTTTTTATCTTCCTCTGATCACAAACTGTAAGCTTCACACAGTTAGTATCGTTTTGTGTCGGACATTTTAATTCGATCATCCAAGTCTTTTCGAATGACTAAGAATTTTCGGGTCAAACCGTTTATGATTCAGTAAATTTATGGGATGGTAAGACTGACATTTTAGAATATGTACAAATACATTTTCGGGCTGTTTTAAACTGAACCAGTGAAATTGTCACACGGAGGACTGCCCATGAAAATGGCTAAAGCGACTATCTCTAGAAGGTTAAAACAAGAGGTTCAAATCGATCATCTCAGAGTGTCGACTTGGTCATCTCGGACGGTCGACTCAAGCATCATAGGGAATCGAACCGATCATCACAGAGGACGGAATTGATCATTATAAAGGGTCGAATCGCTCATCATAGAGGGTCGATTTGGTCATATCAGGTAGTCAACTTGGTCTCCTCGGACCGTCGACCTGGCCATCTTGGGGGGTCGATTTGATTATCCTACATTTTCTATATTTGTTGTCCTTTTCCTACTTATTCCAGTCTCTCTTATAAGAGACTGGAAATTATGAAATTAAGTGGAACTTATAAAACCTGAAAATTTATATGAAATACATGAATTCTGAAAGAATTTTTTATTCTTTGTGGAGAGTGAAGTGTATGAGACATAATGTGATATGCAAAAAAAGTGCACATTAACAATATATTTTTTGGAGCACGAAAGGCTAAGGACATGACACGGTGTCACACTGAATTGTAAGGTTTCAAACATTGAAGTGAATTCAGAAATCAATATCCCACATCTCGTTCCTTTCTGCATCATCAATGAATGCTGACATTTTTTGCACGTTTTCAGTTTGAAACGACACGGTAACAACAAATTGATAACTGAACGTCCAGTTACGCCTTTATCCTAAATCCCTTGGAAGCATCAAATTTGACGTTGAAAATTCAAAAGAATAAACTTAATTTACTTTCAATCATGTTCTCTCTCATGTAATTCACTCTTTACGCATATTCGAAATATCAAAAAGGAGTTTAAACTTGTTAAAAATATGTTTAAATTCAATAAACAGCAAATGTGACACTGAACGGCTCAATGACATTCACTCACTCCGAAATTGCTCTGAACCACGGTGCTCCCAACACTCGTATCCTTTCAGACTGCATCCATCGCGTAGACAAGCGGATTGGTTGAGGTTGGCGCGCTTATTTAAAATGATTAAATGTGAAAAGCAATTTTAAACATAATTGTTTAGAAAATTGAAAATAAGTTAAGAGATACTTAGCTTCAAGGCATAACGAATATTTTCTTTGATATTCACACTCAATATTTTTGTGTAGAATATACCTGTGTTCAATATCTTCTCTCAGAATATTTGCCATACAGCAGAAACAATCTTTAAAGTAAAACTATAACCATTTCGTTTTGCGCAGGATCTAATTTGTGTAAAAAATATTTTATTTACTGTTTTAAATATGTTGTGTAGAATATATTTTGTGTAGGAAAAATATTGGACATAATATTTTTGTGTACAATGTTTTGAGAATATCTTCCTAATGAAATATGACTATATAATTATGTGTAGAATATGCATATTCTGTGAAGAACATATTATGTATATGAAAAATATTGGACAGAATAATTTTTATTACAATATTTTAAAAATATTTTCAGAATAAAATAATTACTATTTATTTCTGTGTAGGATATATTCTGCGTAGAAAATATTTTGTGTAGGAAAAATATAACGGTATTAAATTCTGTGTAGGAAATATTATGTGTAGAAAATATTTTGTTTTAATTAAGTTTTTAGAAGTTCTGTGGTTCGAATCCCAGCGGAGCGAAAGGAGAAGATATTTTTTTCAGAAAAAACTTAATTGAAATAATTTTTAATTTATAGCTCCATGTAGTCTGAAAAGACGTTAAAATTTTTAGTTATTCTCCAATGATAATACAGATTCCTTCAAAAATTTTATTTGCAACTATAATAATGCGTATTTTTTCTGAAATGAAGTTTCTTCTCTCGATCTTTCTAGTAGCTTAATGAGAAGAGTACCTGACCGGAAATCGGAAGTTATGTGGTTCGAATCCCAGCGGAGAGAAAGGAGAAGATCCTTTTTCAGAAAAAAACTTAATTTAAATAATTTTTAATTCATAGTTCCATCTAGTCTGAAAAGATGTTAAAAATATCTGTTATTCTCTAGTGATGATACAGATTCCTTCAAAAATTTGATTTGTAACTATAATAATGCGTATATCTCTGAAATAAAGTTTCTTCTATTGATCTGTCTAGTAGCTTAATGGGAAGAGTACCTGACCGGGAATCAGTCATTCTGTGGTTCGAATCCCAGCGCAGCGAAAGGAGAAGATCCTTTTTCAGAAAAAACTTAATTGAAATCATTTTTAATTCATAGCTCCACCTAGTCTGAAAAGACGTTAAAAATTTATATTATTCTCTAATGATAATACAGAGTCCTTTAAAAATTTGATTTGTATCTATAATAATGCGTATGTTTTTAGAAATAAAGTTTCTTCTTTTGATCTGTCTAGTAGCTTAATGAGAAGAGTACCTGACCGGAAATCGGAAGTTATGTGGTTCGAATCCCAGCGGAGAGAAAGGAGAAGATCCTTTTTCAGAAAAAACTTAATTGAAATCATTTTTAATTCATAGCTCCACCTAGTCTGAAAAGACGTTAAAAATTTATATTATTCTCTAATGATAATACAGAGTCCTTTAAAAATTTGATTTGTATCTATAATAATGCGTATGTTTTTAGAAATAAAGTTTCTTCTTTTGATCTGTCTAGTAGCTTAATGGGAAGAGTACCTGACCAGAAATCAGATGTTCTGTGGTTCGAATCCCAGCGGAGCGAAAGGAGAAGATATTTTTTTCAGAACAAACCTAATTGAAATAATTTTTAATTCATAGCTCCATCTAGTCTGAAAAGACGTTGAAAATATCTGTTATTCTCTAATGATGATACAGATTGCCTGAAAAATTTGATTTGTAACATCTAGCATAATAATACGTATATTTTCTAAAATAAAGTTTCTTCTCTCGATCTCTCTAGTAGCTTAATGAGAAGAGCACCTGACTGGAAACCAGTAGTTCTGTCGTTCGAATCGCAGCGAAGTGAAAGGAGAAGATCCTTTTTTTTCAGAAAAAACAAAATTAAAATAAATTTTAATTCATAGCTCCATCTAGTCTGAAAAGACGTTGAAAATATCTGTTATTCTCTAATGATAATACAGATTCCTTGAAAAATTTAATTTGTAACTATAATAATGTGTATACCTCTGAAATAAAGTTTCTTCTCTTGATCTGTCTAGTAGCTTAATGTGAAGAGTACCTGACAAGAAATTAGAGTTTCTGTGGTTCGAATCCCAGCGGAGCGAAAGGAGAAGATCTTTTTTTCAGAAAAAACTTAATTAAAATAATTTTTAATTCATAGCTCCATCTAGTCTTAAAAGACGTAATAAAATTCTGTTATTCTCCAATGATAATACAGATTACTTTAAAAATTTGATTTGTATCTATAATAATGCGTATATTTTCTGAAATAAAGATTCTTCTCTCGATCTCTCTAGTAGCCTAATAGGAAAAGCATCAGACCAGAAATCGGAAGTTCTGTGGTTCGAATCCCAGCGAAGCGAAAGGAGAAAATCGTTTTCCAGAAAAAAATAAATTAAAATATAATAAATTTTAATTCATAGCTCCATCTAGTCTGAAAAGACGTTAAAAATATCTGTTATTCTCTAATGATGATACAGCTTCCCTGAAAAATTGGATTTGTAACATCTAGCATAATAATGCGTATATTTTCTAAAATAAAGTTTCTTCTCTCGATCTCTCTAGTAGCTTAATGGGAAGAGCACCTGACTGGAAATCAGTAGTTCTGTGGTTCGAATCCCAGCGAAGCGAAAGGAGAAGATCCTTTTTTTCAGAAAAAACTCAACTACATTAATTTTTAATTCATAGCTCCATCTAGTCTGAAAAGACGTTGAAAATATCTGTTATTCTCTAATGATAATACAGATTCTCTAAAAAATGTGATCTGTAACATCTAGCATAATAATTCGTATATTTTCTGAAATAAAGTTTCTTCTATCGATCTCTCTAGTAGTTTAATGGAAAAAGCACCTGGCCAGAAATCAGAAGTTCTGTGGTTCGAATCCCAGCGGAGCGAAAGGAAAATATATTTTTTTCAGATAAAACTTGAGTAAAATAATTTTTAATTCATAGCTCCATCGAGTCTGAAAAGACGTTACGAATTTCTGTTATTCTCTAATGATAATACAAATTCCTTTAAAAATTTGATTTGTAACATCTAGCATAATAATGCGCATATTTTCTGAAATGAAGATTCTTCTCTCGATCTCTCTAGGAGCTTAATCAGAAAAGAACCTGACCGGAAATCAGAACTTCTGTGGTTCAAATCCCAGCGGAGCAAAAGGAGAAGATATTGTTTTCAGAACAAACTTAATTGAAATAATTTTTAATTCATAGCTCCATCTACTCTGAAAAGACGTTGAAAATATCTGTTATTCTCTAATGATAATACAGATTCCCTGAAAAATTTGATTTGTAACATGTAGCATAATAATGCGTATATTTTCTGAAATAAAGTTTCTTCTCTCGATCTCTCTAGTAGCTCAATGGGAAGAGCACCTGACCGGAAATCAGTAGTTCTGTGGTTCGAATCGCAGCGGAGCGAAAGGAGAAGATCCTTTCTTTTCAGAAAAAACTCAATTATCATAATTTTTAATTCATAGATCCATCTAGTCTGAAAGGACGTTAAAAATTTATGTTATTCTCTAATGATAATACAGATTCATTAAAAAATTTGATTGGAACATCTAGCATAATAATGCGTATATTTTTTGAAATACAGTTTCTTCTATCGATCTCTCTAGTAGCTTAATGGGAAGAGCACCTGTCCGGAAATCAGAAGTTCTGTGGTTTGAATCCCAGCGGAACGGAAGGAGATCGTTTTTTCAGAAAAAAAATTAATTAAAATAATTTTTAATTTATAGCTCCATCTAGTCTGAAAAGACGTTAAAAATTTATGTTTTTCTCTAATGATAATACAAATTCCTTCAAAAATTTGAATTGTAACATCCAACACAATAATGCGTATATTTTCTGAAATAAAGTTTCTTCTCTCGATCTATCTAGTAGCTTAATGGGAAGAGTCTCTGACCGGAAATCAGAAGTTCTGTTTTTCGAATCTCAGCGGAGCGAAAGGAAAAGATATTTTTTTCAGATAATACATGAGTAAAATAATTTTTAATTCATAGCTCCATCTAGTCTGAAAAGACGTTAAAAGTTTCTATTATTCTCTTATGATAATAGAAATTCCTTAAAAAATTTTATTTGTAACATGTAGCATAATAATGCGTATATTTTCTGAAATAAAGTTTCTTCTCTCGATCTCTCTAGTAGCTTAATGGAAAAAGCACCTGACCAGAAGGTCAGGAGAAGATCTTTTTTTCAGAAAAAACGTAATTAAAATGATTTTTCAATCATAGTTCCATCTAGTCTGAAAAGACGTTAAAAATTTCGGTTATTCTCTAATGATAATACAAATTCCTTTGAAAATATTTTGTGTAGGAAAAATATAACAGTATTAAACAATTATTAATTCTGTGTAGGAAATATTCTGTGTAGAAAATATTTTGTGTAGGAAAAATAACAGTATTAAACAATATTAAATTCTGTGTAGAAAAAATGTTGTGTAGGAAAAATATGATCAGTATACGTTGTATACAATATATTTTGTGTACAATATATTAGTGTAAAAACGTGTGTTACTCTCTATGGATTATGAAACTTCAGCAAAATGTAAATTTGCATGAAAAATTGCCACAAGACAAGAGCCAAGTGAAAGAAGCCATAAACGAGAAATCGTGACTGATACTGATAATTCCGCGCTATATGCGTACTTAATCTTAAGGAGTCGCAGTCGGAGAAACTGTAGAAAACGTGAGATGTAGATAAGTATATCGATGGGTGGTTAGGCATACAAATCACAGGAATAAGTGGGTACAACGGGCAAGTTTGACAATGGCAGGCCGCGTTCAGATATACATAAGGTTACGCGATCGTTTGGTATTATCTAGCGATCGGCCATTTGAATACCAGAGAGACCCGGGTCCGATGATCGGCGGTAGCACTCGCCTTTTGCATTTATTAGCCTCCTACGTCCTCCTTTTCAAACGATCGCAGGTGCACCCCCTCGCCCCCTCCCATCAACCCAAGAGGGTCCTAGTCCCGCGGGAAAGGGGCCCGTTCAGCTCACGTGAGCGTGACCCACCTTCTCGGTCCCTTTTCTCCTTGGGTGCCCCCACCTTTCCTTGGAACAAATAACCGATAGAACCTGAGGAACCACAGCCACCTTTGGATTCGCTCGTCAAAGGGTTATGTATGGGACCCCATGGGAATGCCAGATGATTTCATCTTCTTTCAGGCATCTTCTATATCCGCAAACCGCAAAAGGTTTCAACCCTTTTGGTCGGATGTGATCGCTTCTATTTAGTTCGCGATAATTCCCTATTAATGATGAAGCCGAGGAACGTTCCGGAAGATTGCTCTCCTTTTGGGGGAACTTTCATTAATTACGTAAGGATGATTTTTTAAATTTCAGACATCACAAGAATTTTGTGGATTTTAACTAGGTTTCCGCAGCTTTTTAGGGATTTTATGTGATATTAAGTACTTTCGAAAGATTTTGAGAGATTAAACAAATTTGTGGGTATTTCTAACGATTCCAAAGGATTAACAAAGGCTTCACAGATTTTAAATGATTTTCAAAGATTTCAAGAGTATGAAGAAATCACATCCATATACCCAATACTATTTTCCAACCGAGCAAGTCACGCCTACCCCGAAAGGGAAATGGCTTAATGGTATAATAATAATAATAATAACCTAGAAAAATTTCAGAGAGAACAGTGAGTCGAGGCCTGGCGGGGTCTGGCGGCACACTGGGGTGAAATTGGAAAACGAGGTTCAAAATGACATTTAGAACGTAATTATGCACCGATTTTAGATTTTTTTTGGTTTCAAAAATTCAGAACTAAATTTGTCAGAAAATGGTGAGAGTAGATTTTTTCTTTTTTGCTTTATTCAATCGTGATGTTAATGCAAACAGCGAAAAAAATGTCGATTTTTTAAATTTCATTTTTTATCTTCTAGACAAAATTTTTCTTATACTTCTCATCCCTTAATGCACAGGGGTATAAGAAAGACAAAAAAATTGTTTACTTGCAAAGTTAATTGTTATAATCAAATTGTATTAAGAAATGATCGACATTAGGGGTGATTCGTCTTCAAAGTTTATTTCTGCTCTGAAATCGTTTGCCTTCATCGTTAAGATGATACGTGGCCATTGAAATTTGATATTGGATGTTATTTGTTTATTGTATAAACAAATTATATAAACAAATGCACATTTTGGGCGCTTTTAGGCGAAAAGAAAGCGTTTTTCCTTTCGAACTTATTGCAATTATATTGCCCATGATGTTTTCTGAAAAAAATTTTGCCACTCATCAATATTTTTTTATTTTATAAACAAATTATATAAACAAATGCACATTTTGGGCGTTTTTAGGCGAAAAGAAACCGTTTTTTCTTTCGACCTTCTTGCAATCATATTTTCAATGATGTTTCTTCAAAAAGTTGTTGCCACTTATCAATATTTGTTTATTTTATAAACAAATTATATAAACAAATGCACATTTTGGGTGTTTTCAAGCCAAAGAAATCGTTTTTTTTTCAACCTTGCTGAAAGTATATTGCCAGTGATGTTTTTCTAAAAAAAATTTGCCACCCATCAGTACTTGTTTATTCAATAAAAAAATTATATAAACAAATGCACATTTTGAGCATTTTTAAGGGAAAAGAAATCGATCTTTCTTCTTTTTTTTTCTTCTTTCTTGAAATTATATCGCTAATGACGTTTTCTGAGAAAAATTTTGCCACCCATCAATATTTTTTCATTTTATGAACAAATTATGTAAACAAATGCGCATTTTGGGAGTTTTTAAGCGAAGAGAATTCGTTTTTTTCCTCTGACCTTGCTCAAATTATATTTTTAATAATGGTTTCTGAAAAAAATGGATCTGCATTATTATTTGCTTATTTTATGAACAAATTATACAAAAAATGAACACTTTTAGGCGTTTACCTAATTTGTTTTTAAAATAAACAAATAGTGAGGCATGACAATATTTCATCTAGACAATACATTGTCAATATAGTTTAAACAATAATAAAAGAAAAACGATTTCTTTCTGCCTATAAATATCTGCAATGTACATTTGTTTATATAATTCATTTATAAAATAAACGATTAGCGGTGCTTGGCAACATTTTTCGATAGAACATCATTGGCCATATAACTGCAACAAGATCAGAAGAAAAAACGATATTTTTTCGCTTAAAAACTCCTTATATGTGAATTTATTTTTATAATTTGTTTATAAAATAAGTGAACATTGATGAATGGCGAAATTTTTTTCAAAAAATATCATTGGCAATATAATTTCAGCAAGGTCACGAGAAAAAACGACTTATTTTCGCTTAAAAACGCTGAAAATGTGCATTTGTTCATATAATTTGTTTATAAAGTGAACAAATTTTGATGGGTGGTAACAAAATGTTCAGAAAACATTATTGGCAATATAATATTAGCAAGGTCAGAAGAAAAAACGGTTTATTTTCGCTGAAAATCGCCCAAAATGTGCATTTGTTTATATAATTTGTTTATAAAATGAACAAAAATTGATGGGCGGTAAAAATTTGTTCACAAAACATCATTGGCAATATAATGTCAGCAAGGTCAGAAGAAAAAACGACTTCTTTTCGCTTAAAAACGCTGAAAATGTACATTTGTTTATAACGTAAATAAATATTGTAAGTGGCAATACAATTTTCAGAAAACATTATTGGCAATATAATGTTTGCAAGTTCAGATGAGAAAACGGTTTATTTCGCTTAAAATCGCCCAAAATGTGCATTTGTTTATATGCTTTGTTTATAAAATAAACAAATATTGATGGGTTCCAAAATTTTCCCTAGAAAACATCCTTTGCATAATAATTTCAGCAAGGTATGAAGAAAAAACGATTAATTTTCGCCTAAAAACGCCTAAAATGTGTATTTGTTTATATAATTTGCTTATAAAATAAACAAATATTGATGAGTGGCAAACATTTTCTCATACAACATCATTGGCAATATAATTGCAAGAAGGTCGAAAGAAAAAACGGTTTGTTTTCGCCTAAAAACGCCCAAAATTTGCATTTGTTTATATAATTTGTTTATAAAATAAAAAAATATTGATGAGTGGCAACATTTTTTTCAGAAAACATCATTGACAATATAATAGCAACAAGTTTGAAAGAAAAAACGGCTTCTTTTCGCCTATAAACGCCCAAAATGTGCATTTGTTTATATAATTTGTTTATAAAATGAACAAATAACATAAAATATTAAATTGCAATGGCTACGTATGATCTTCACGATGAAGGCAAGCGATTTCAGAGCAGAAATATACTTCGAAGACGAATAATCCCTAATATCGATAATTTGTTAATAAAATTTATTTTTAACAATTAACTTTGCAAGTTAACAATTTTTTTATCTTTCTCATACCCCTGTGCATTAAAAGCAAGAGACGAGAAGTATAAGAAAAATGCTGTCTAGAAGGTAAAAAATGAAATAAAAAAAAACGTCTAGAATCGGTGCATAATTACGTTCTAAATGTCATTTTGAACCTCGTTTTCCAATTTCACCCCACTGTTGAAATATCAAATATAATATAAATATATAATATAATATAAATATAAATATATATATATATATAATATAATGTGTCAAATATCACATAGTTGAAGTTTCGACCAAAAATGATTACTTTAAAAAAATAATTTGTTCACATATTTAGCATACAAAGATGTATTTTCAATCAAATAGTCGAATTTTCAAGCAAAAAAGAATAAAATTAAATCAAATATTTGCATTCTTAAGACAAAAAGACAAATTTTTTAGAAGAAAGTTGGATTTTTATCAAAAAAATGAATTTCCAACCAATTTTCTACCATGCAAGATAAATTTTCAACAAGAGAGTAAAGTTATTCTGCTAAAAATTCGAATTTTTCAGAAACTAGTGAAATTTTAAATGGAAAAGGTGAATTTTTAACAAAAAATATAATTTTCAATCGAGAAAGGTGAATTTTTAACAAGATAGTTAAATTCTCAAAAAAAGGTTGAATTTTCGAGAAACAACAATAATATTCTACCCAAAAAGACGACTTTTCAACCAAATATATGAATTTTCTACCAAAAAGTTAAATTTCAAACAAAAAAGTTAAATTTTCAAGTATCAAGCTTAATTTTCTACCCAAAAAGATAACTTTTCAAAAAAATACATTAATTTAATTTTATCTTATACAATATACAGGATAAAGTTTCAAACAAAAATTGAATAGGTAATTTTTCATACAAAAACAGAGATTCATTTTCAATCCAATGGTCGAATTTTCAAACAAAAAAGACTTATACTCAATCAAATATGTATTTAAATTTTCAAGACAAAAAGACAAATTTTTTAGAATACAATTAAATTTTCATCAAAAAAGTTCATTTTCAACAAAAGAGTACAGTTTTTAAGCTAAAAAGCCGTATGTGTAAAAAAAAGTGGAATTTTAAATTAGAAAAGATGAATTTTTAACAGCAAAAAAAATCATTTTCAATCAAGAAAGATGAATTTTTAATAAGATAGTCGAATTCCCAACCAAAAAGTTGAACATTCAACAAATAAGAATAATTCTTTACCCAAGAATACTTTTCAACAAAATACATGAATTTTCTACCAAATAGTTGAATTTTCAACTTATATAATATGCAGGATAAAATTTCAACCAAAAATGTAATAGTTAAATTACCAGATAAAAACTCTGATAAGAACAAAATAAGTTTGATATAAAAAAACGAAATTTCAGTAAAATTTTTAAATTTTCAACCATAAAGATGAATTTTCGACCAAGAAGATTAATTTGCTATTAAAAAGGACGACTTTCCAACTTTTCCAATATACAGGATAAAGTTTTAACCAAACATGGAATAGTTCCATTTTCAGATGAAAAAAAATCATTTTTTACAAATAAAAATGTATTTTCAATAAAGTTGTTAAATTTTCAACCAAAAAGGTGAATTTTCGACCAAGAAGATTAATGTTCTGCCAAAAAGATGAGTTTTGAACAACATACATGAATTTTCAACAAAATTATTTAATTTGAAAGCCAAAAAGATGAATTATCTACAAAAAAAGTTGAATTATCTACCCAAAAATATGACTTTTCAACAAAAAAGTTTAATTTTCATCCAAATAATTTAATTTTCTACCAAATTGTTCGAATTTCAAGTCAAATAGATGAATTTTTTACAAAAGAGTAGAATTTCTAACACAAAAGTTCATTAAAAAGCAAATAGTTAAACTTTCAACAATAATTATAAATCCTCAATACAAAAATTATTTTTTTTTTAGAAATCTGTTCAACTTTAAGTCAAATAATGAACTTTCCAACCAAGAAGATTAAATTTCTACCAATAACCACTAATTTCCATAAAATACATGAATTTTCAACGAAAAAGTTGAACTTTCAAATAAAAAAGATAAATTTTTAATCTAATAGTTAAATTTGTAACTGAAAAAATAAATAGTGAACCAAAAATGAAATAGTTTAATTGTCAGTTCAAAAAAATGTATTGTCAACCAAACATGAAACGAATTTTCATCAAAATAGTTAAATTTTCAACCAAAGAGATGAACCATCAACTAAAACAAAGTAGTTGCATTTTTTATAAAAATATGACTCTTTAACAATATAGTTTTTAATAAAGAGTTTAATTAGATGTCCAAAGATTTTAGTGGATTTTAAAGGAGTTTATGGGATATTGAATGATTTCGACGAATTTTGAGAAATAGTAAGGAGTTAAGAACGATTTCCGCGGATTTTCGAAGATCTAAAAAAACGTTAAGAGATTTTAAGAGATTTTTAAATACTTCAATATAAGTCATAAAATATGAAAGGATTTCATGTCGTACCGAAGTATTTTCACGAATTTTGAAGGATATCAGGAAATTTCGAAATACTTTCAAAAATTTCAAAGGATTTCAAGAGATTTTCAAGTTTTTTCATAATTTTTAAAAGTTTTCAAGGGATTTCAAGTGATTTTAAGGGATTTTAAGAGATTTTAAGGGATTTCACAAGATTGAAATGGACTTCAACAGAATTATTTTCAAGCAAACAGTTGCATTTTCAACCAAAAAGTTCATTTTCAGCCAAGAGAGATGAATTTTAACACAAGAAAAATTAATTTTTTACCAAAAAAATGAATTTCAAATCCAAAAGGACGAATTCTCAACAAAAGAGTTGAATTTTCAACCAAAAAAGATGAATTCAACAAAATAGGTGAATTTTCAACAAATAGTTGAACTTTTTACCAAATAGCTGAACTGTTTGACCTACAAAGGTGAATTTTCAACCAAGAAAAAATATTTTCTACCAAGAAAATTAATTTTATAGCAAAAGACGAATTTTCAACAAACTACATTAATTCTAATGCAAATAGGTAAATTCAACAAAGAATAATAATTTTGTATATGAATAGACGAATTTTGAACAAAAAAAAAAAGATTCTCAACTAGCTGAATTTATCTAGAAAAATACGAATTTTTAAAAATTTCTGACAAAATACATCAATTTTCTTCCAAATAGTTCGATTTTTAATTTAAAATTGAAAAATATTCAACCAAAAATGGAATAGCTACATTTTCAGACAAATAAATTATTAGAAAAAAAGAAAACGAATTTCTAATAAAATAGTTGAACTTTCAAATAATTATTTCAATTTTCACCGAAAAATTTTAATTGCTCATTAAAGTAGTTTAATTTTTATCAAAAAATATAAATTTTGAACCAAAAACTTAATTTGAACCAAATAGTTTAACTTTCTACCAAATTATTAAATTTTTAGGCCAAAAAGACGAATTTTCTACAAAATAGATAAATTTTCAACCTGAAAATATGAATTTAAAGAAAAAAGTTAATTTGACGACGAAATAGTGAAATTCTAAATAAAAAAGATAAATCTTCAATAACAACCAAAATGAAGTTTTTACAAAGTATTTCAAATTTAAACCATGTAGTTGACTTTTTAACCAAAAAGTCGTTCTCTACCAAAAAAAGAAGAGGTTTTAGCAAAATAAATGAATTTTCAACCAGAAAAGAATAATTTTAAACCAATAATTGCAAAAACAGATTTGTAGTGAGGAAAATTAATTCTCTACGAAAAAAATGAATTTCCACCAAAATAATTAAATTTAAAAAAAAGTAGATTAATTTGCATACAAAAATATAAAGTTTCAATAAAAAACTTAATTTCCAACAAAATAGTTTACTTTTTTATCAAATTATTACATTTTTAAGCCAAAAAGACAATCACAACAAGAATAAAGTTTTTACAACACATTTCAATTTTAAACCAAGTAGTTGACTTTTTGGTTAAAAAATCAACTACTTGGTTTAAAATTGAAATATGTTGTAAAAACTTCATTCTTGTTGTTATTGAATATTTATCTTTTTTATTCAGAATTCCACTATTTGGTCGTTAAATGAACTTTTTTGTTAAAAAATTATATTTTTATGTTGAAAATTCATCTATTTTGTATAAAATTCGTCTTTTTGGCTTAAAAGTCAACAATTTGGTACAAAATTATACTATTTGGTTGAAAAGTACTTTTTGGTTGAAAAATCCTCTCCTTGGTTCAAATTTGAACTAATTGTCGACTTTCTGGTCGTTAAATGAACTCTTTTGTTTGAAATTCATATTTTTGGGTTGAAAATTCATCCATTTTGTAGAAAATTCGTCTTTTTGGCTCAAAAATTTAACAATTTGATAAAAAATAAAAACTATTTTGGAAAATTGAGTTTTTTATTGAAAATTTACATTTTTGGATAAAAATTAAACTACTTTGATAGAAAATTAAACCCTTTGGGTTAAGCATTAAACTACTTTTTTAAAAATTTAACTATTTTGTTGGAAATTAATTTTTTTTCGTTGAGAATTAATTTTCCTCACTAAAAATTTATTTTTTCAATTATTGGTTTAAAATTATTCTTTTTTGGTTGAAAATTCATTTATTTTTCTAAAATCTCTTCTTTTTTGGTCGAGAACGACATTTTGGTTAAAAAATCAACTTCTTTGTTTGAAATTCATATTTTTGGGTTGAAAATTAATCTATTGTGTAAAAAATTATTTTTTTTTGCCCTAAAAATTTAACAATTTGGTAGAAAATTACACTTTTTGGTTGAAAATGAAGTGTTTTGTTGAAAATTTTTATTTTTGGATAAAAATTAAACTACGTTGGTAGAGAATTGAAATTTTTTGTTATAAATTGAACTATTTATTTGAAAGTTTAACTATTTTATTAGAATTCGTTTCCTTTTTTTTTTAGTAATTTATTTGTCTGAAAATGTAGCTATTCCATTTTTGGTTGAATATTTTTCGTTTGTAAGTTGAAAATTGAACTATTTGGAAGAAAATTGATGTATTTTTTTATCGAAAATTTGTATATTTTGGTCAAAAAAAAAATGATCTTGTTTGTTGAAAATTCATCATTTTGATTGAGGATTTAACTGTTTTCTTAAAAATTCATATTTTTTAGATAAATTCAACTAGTTGAGAATTGTTTTTTTTTTGTTGTTCAAAATTCGTCTATTTGCATACAAAATTATTATATTTTGTTGAGTTTACCTATTTGGATTAGAATTAATGTATTTTGTTGAAAATTTGTCTTTTGCTAGAAAATTAATTTTCTTGGTGGAAAATATTTTTTCTTGGTTGAAAATTCATCTTTGTAGGTCAACAGTTCAACTATTTGGTAAAAATTTCAACTGTTTTGTTGAAATTTCAATTATTTTGTTCAAAATTCACCTATTTTGTTAAAGTCATCTTTTTTGGTCGAAAATTCAACTCTTTTGTTGAAAATGCGTACTTTTGGATTTTAAATTCATTTTTTATGGTAAAAAATTAATTTTTCTTGTTTGAGAATTCATCTCTCTTGGCTGAAAATGAACTTTTTTGTCGAAAATTCAACTGTTTATTATTATGTTAGAAAGTTAATCTTCTAAGTTGAAAATTCATACTTTTTGGTTGAAAATGCAACTGTGCTTGAAAATAATTCTGTTTTGATTAAGGATCGAACTTCTTTGTTGAAAATTGTTTTTTTTTTTTTGTTGAATTCAAATGTTTTCGAATACAAATTAAAATCTTTGGTTCAAATATCTATTAAAAATTGATTTGAAGTTAAACCACTTTGTAAAAAATTCACTTTATTTTATTGATCATTCATCATTTTCAATTAAGTTTTTTTCCAGAAAAATTCGTCTTTTTGTTTTGAAAATTTAACGAAATTTTATCAAATTCGTATTTTTAGCTTAAAAATTCAACAATTTGGTAGTTTGGCATATTTGGTGGTACTATCCCATACTTTGAACATCTACTATTGAACATCAATTTTATTTTATATTTTTTATATTTTATTCAGCAGAATAAAATTTGAAACTCGTACTATTCCTTAGATTATAATCTAAAAATTGGTTAATATTCAAAAGTATTATAAAATGGACATCAGTTAATGCCAATTACCAAGACTGGGAGAATAAAGTGATTTTTGAATTATTTGCTCAGAAGTAACGATGATAGGATTTTTCCAGATCGGAAGACTTGAGACAAGCGACAAACAATGGTAGATCGAGACTATCGAGACTATCTAGGGGTGAAGTTTATGGAACGATCTTCGCCCCGTATTTCACGGGGATTTGAACCAAAGACATTTTCACCCAATAAATAGATAGGCTCTGCACTCCGTGTTATACACGGCGATCCTTATTATAAACTCTAACTAGCTACCGCTACTCCTTCCATATCCCAAGGGTAGAACGATACACTTGATGGGATTCCTAGCCGATGGTGCGGACAATCCTATTTCGACCCTCTCAAAATCACTCGCCTTCGTCTTCGACCCGTTTAGTCGAACGATGACGTTAAATCGGCCTTCGAGAAGTGAGACGATGGTCGTGAGGGTTAAGGCGTAGGCTCTGGACCCACTCCGTCGGCTTGCGGGTTCGATTCCCGCCTAGTGTTCTAAACAGTTTAAAATGCTCGGAGAAATTTTCACGAGCATGAGAATATGCTCGACCTTCATGTATGTGCTTTGAGAATTTAGTGAGACCCCAGCTAACCTGTTACTATCGTGATAAGTTCCTAAGTGATCACATTTTATTAGGAATTGTTACTTGTATGTCAGTTTTCTAGCTGGTAACGGGATATCGCAGTAGTTTACGAGGGAGGCTTATTTGCATCCGTTACCTGCCAGACTACACGGAAAAAATTTATCCGTAAAAAAGTCACGAACTAGTAGCTAGGTCTCGGATATGAGAAAAATTCAGCAGATATTTATGTATTTTCGTAAATAACCTGCGAACTTTGAGAAAGAGTGAGGAACTCGATGTGAAAATTCTAAAACGGTTCATCACTTCTTTTTACGTGAATAATTACAAAAATATTACGAGTGATTGGGAAAAGATTCTCAGAGCACTCACGAGCTTGCCCGACAAATCTGGGAACTCCAAACTAAGTCGCCCTGTACGTGGGCCACGCACACACGCGCGGTGCGTGTGTGCGCTCGTATGTGTGCCTCGAGCTCGTCGAATGAGTGGCTAGAAGTTTTATAATACCTATTTTGTTTGGCCTCGATGGCTGCGCGTGTTTACGCACTCCTGGTTTATGTTTAGAAACTGGTGAGTCAGCAGTGTTTGAGGTTCGAATCTTCTGAGTTGCGAATTTATAAATCAATATAAAATTAAATCGCACAAATAAAATTTTTCCTCTTTTTATTTCAGTCTGAAATTTTCAGGAACTGTTCGTAGGAAATTCGAACTGTTCGTAAGAAACTTCGAAATTTATGCATATATTTCTCATAGAAATAAGGATTTAATGTTTCATTTTTTTATCTCGTATCCGAGACCTAGCTACAAGTTCGTGACTTCTTCACGGATAAATTTTTTCCGTGTAGTAGCATGGATCCTGGTTACACCGGCGAGCTTATAGTAGGCCGGCTTACAATAAACTAGCTTAAATGAGAGTGGCCAGATTCGCGTCGGCGCAGAAGCCGCAGGCACTCCACGTGTGCGACAGAGAGCCACTGTTGAAATAGCTTTTGCGCCGACGCGAAACTGAACTATGGGCCTGGTTACACCGGCGAGCCTACAGTAGGCCGCCTTACTATAAGCTAGCTTAAATAGGAGAGTGGCTCAGTTTCGCGTCGGCGCAAAAGCGTTTTCAACAGTGGCTCTCTGTCGCACACATGGAGTCCCTGCGGCTTCTGCGCCGACGCGAATCTGGCCACTCTCATTTAAGCTAGTTTATTGTATGCCGGCCTACTATAAGCTCGCCGGTGTAACCAGGATCATATTTAAGCTAGCTTATAGTAAGCCGGCCTACAGTAGGCTCGCCGGTGTAACCAGCCCCATGGTGGTAACAGCCGAGAGCCATCTTAAACTTCGTGCACATGTGCAAGGAATAATCATTCATTGGCTCCGTGATTCCCCGCACAATTTAAAAGTGCAAAATTAATTATAATTTCTGGTAAAATAATATCAATTACACAGAAAAATTGTTGAATTTAAAAATCGGTACAGAATATCTATAAGCGTGAATATTTTAATAATTTACTATTAGTATTTATTATTTACAAATTTTAAGGTTAAAATGTAAATAATCCCGGCACAAAGAAAATTATTTTTTTTAATGTATTACTTTTTATTTTTGGTGTGCTACTACAAGCAGTGTATACTAAATAAATTTTCAAGGATTTTAAAGACGAATTTGAAAAAATAATAAGATAGTTAAGGAAACAATATATTAGAAAAACTGTGATTTTTATTTTATAAAATTAACTTGATGTATTTTCAATTATGCCGTATCTACTAGAACAGAATGAAAAGTGATGGGAAAAATGATTAAATTTATAATTTGTAAGTATTTCCCTTCATCTTTGGCTTCTGGTTTTTTTTTCTAGAACTTTGATAGGTTGACAGCCATTGTGATCTCTTATCGAAGAAAAATCACTAATGTGATGAAATTATTTTAGAATTAATCTTTTATTAATAGGCTTTTGTATTAGAAATCTGATGATGAAAAAGGTGTTTTTCTAATATGAGTAAAAGTAATTGCTATAAATATATTCAATAAAAGGGGTGTTGTTTCTCAAGACGATTTTAAATTTATTATTTACTTATAATTTCCCGAAGAGGCAAAAAACTGATCAGTGTAATTACTAAAACCCAAAATTTTGAATCTGAATCATTCAACATTGAAAGATTCAAATTCAAAATAACGTTTCAAAATAAAGGTTGTAGATTTAATAATGCCTTAAATTTTGGGAATGGACTAGTTTTTACGTTAAACAATATGAAGTTTTTCAATTAAACTGGTTTCAAAATGAAAATGTTTAAAATTGAACACCGACATTTGAAATCACTCGAAATTAAATAAAATCAATTTCTTTGTTTTAAAACTAAACTTGAAAATTAAAAATGTTTTTTTAGTCTTTGATATTTTAGAACTGTTTTTTTTTTGTAATTCGTATTATTAAATTGGTTTTAAAAAATTAGGGTAATTTCTAAAAGCATAAAATTTTGAATCGAAATAATTTAAAATCGAAAGATTTAAAATTATAATATTGTAGACTAAAAGTCATTAAAAAAATTAAATAGATTTCTGAATATTTCTAAACAGTATTTATAAAATAGACAATTTAATTTGTAAAAAACCTAGTAAAATTGGAAAATAATTTTGTTCTTAACATACTACTCCCTCGCCGGTAGCGATAACCAAACAATTACCGGTACTGAAAATAAGATTTCTGGCAAAATTTAAAATCATTTAGGTTTTATTTCAAATGAATTACTTTAAGTTTTGAAGATTTCACAATATGTCAAAAAAGAATGTGGAAAATATAAGGCAATTTTTTTCATTTTGCTAAATTTAGAAAATTTTTAGGAAAAACAAATTGTTTCAACAGTTATTCAGAAGTTTTGAAAAGATTGAAAAATAATTTAAATTCTGAGAATTTTGAAAGCTTTTAAGATAATAAAAAAATATTTTAATATTGCTAGCAGAATTTCAAATGCTTTTTATTTTTGAAAATTAATTCTCAGCGAATATTTAAAAAGATTTTCCAACATTTTGAAAGATTTCCGAAATTTCCCGAAGAGCATCTGGCAGATTTTAAGGCAATTTTTTCAATTTTGCAAAATTAAAAAAAAATTGTATCATATTAAAAGATGATTAGAAGGTGTACAAGTTTTGAAAAGACTTCAAAATATTTTCAAATTTGATAAGATTAATGTAAAAAATTAGTTTTTAAAGAAAATTTCAACAGGTTTCAAAAGGTTTCTAAAAATGTTGAAAAAATCTGTGAGATTTTAAGGAAGGCAATTTTTTTAATTCTGAAAGATTTTTCCAAATTTAAACAAAAAATTAAGCCTGTTTAAAACATAATCAGGAATTTTAAAAGTTTAGAAGAGATTAGAAAAACTCTCTAATTATAAACTTTAAAAATTGAAATTAAAAATTTTTTATTCATAAATGAAAGCTATTAACACGCAGTTAAAAAATATGAATCCGCGATTCCACGTTATCATTTTTAATGCTGTCAATTAAAGAATGAATCAATAAATTTGCGAATTTTTTTGCAACTGAACACTTTTTAAATTCGAGTTTAAATTAAAAATTACATCATATTTCAAGTACCTTCATATAATTATTGATTATTGATTGAATTACTGTTTAATTTTTATTTATACATAAAAGTTTGTTTTAAAATATTTTTAATTATTCCCTTAAAATTATGTTTTCTAAATGAAAAATAATTTTTTCTTTATTTGTATATTATTTATTAATTAGTTGTTTCATAATACGTACGTTTGCAATAAAATGTGTTTTTTTATTATATTAATATAGCTTATGTTATGTTATTATTATATAATACTTAAACTTTAAGTAAAACAAATTAATTTTGAACAAAAAAAGAACGGATTTTCAACAAAATAGTTGAATTATCAACCAAAGTGATAAAGTTTTAAATAAAATGATGAATCTTCAACTGGAATAATTGAATTTCAAACCAAACAGATAACTTTTCAACTAAAATGATGAATCTTCAACGAAATGGTTGAATTTTCAACCAAAAAGATGCATATATACGAAGATTAATTTTTCTACAAAAAAATACAAATTTTCAACACAATATATGAATTTGCAACAAAGTTGTTGAATTTGTAACTGAAAATGATAAATTTTTAACCAATACGTGAATTTTACAGCAAAAAATAGGGAAGGATTTTCAACAAAAAATAGAATAGTTAAACGTTAAGTTAAACAAATTAATTTTTAACAATGTGATAAATTTTCTACTAAAATGATGAGTCTTCAACTGGTATAGTTGAATTTTATACCAAAAAGGTACAAAAAATGTTCACCACATATTTATATTTTAAATAAAAAACATCAATTATCAATCAAACAGGTAAGTTTTCATCCAAAAAGTATAAATTTTTAAATAAAAATAGAATAGATCAATTTTCTGTTTAAAAAAAAATAATTTGTAACAAAAAAAACGAATTTTCAACAAAATAGTTAAATTTTCAACTGGAATAGTTAAATTTTCATCCAGAAAAATTGATTTTCAACAAGGTCGTTAAATTTTCAATCAGAGAAGAATTTTCAATTAAAATGATGAATCTTCAACGAAAAAATTTAATTTTTAACAAAAATGTTACACTTTTAACGACGGAGTTACATCGTCAGTTAAAAAAATTAATTTTCAAATAAAAAGAAACAAATTTTCAACCAAAGAAATTAATTTTTAATTGCAATGATGAATCTTCAATCAAAAATATGAATTTTTAGCCAACTAGTTAGTTGAATTTTCAACCCAAAATATTGATTTTCTACCAAAAAAGACACATTTGCAACGAAGTACATGAATTTTCATCTAACAAAGATCAATTTTCAAAAAAAATTAAAATAGTTAAAATGTTATAAAAATAAATGTTCAACCAAAAAAAAAAACGAATTTTTAACAAAATAGGTTGTTTTTTCATTAAAAAAAAGATTTTTCAACAAAAAATAGAAGAATTCAATTTCCAGTTAAAACAAACAATTTTCAACAACAACAAAAAAGAATTATCAACAAAATAATCCAATTTTACAGCCAAAAGATTAATTTTCTACCAAAAAAGATACAATTTTAATAAAATATACAAATTTTTAACTAAAGAAGAGAAATGTACAAACCAAGAATATAATAGTTTATTTTGCAGTTAGAAAAGTAAATTTGAAACAAAGGAAAAGAGTTTTCAGAAAAATTCATTAATTTTCATCTAAAAATTTAAATTTTCAAGCAAAAATGGAACAGTTACATCGTCAGTTAAAAACATTAATTTTGTTCAGCTAACTTCGCGTCTTTCAAAATACATGTGTTTGCCATGGAAAAACAAAAGAAAGTTTAACCGATATTTGTGTGAAGTTTATCCTCTGAAGTTAATCTTTGTTTCAAAGAATCTTTCGTCGGAAATCGATGTAAAGTTTATCTGCTGTTTTTTGTGTGTATGTTTCAAAGTGATTTTGTTGATCAATGTAATTAATGAAAAAATCTGTTTTTTTATCCCGTATAAAATATCGATTGTCTTGTTTCGATAATTAAGGAATGACTAAACTACCCTGACGATGAATTCTAATGCAAATCCTCATGAAAGGCGCTTCCTGTGTATGTTTTAATTTGATTTTGTAGGCCTGACTATTAGTACAAAAAATCATTAGTGGTTTATCCCTCACGGAATTTTGATTTATCTGCTTCTCTAATTAAGGGATGATTACACAACCCTTTACACAAATTCGGTGACATATCCTTGTCGTCTACGCCTTCCCTACTTACTTTAATATGATTTCCTATCCTCATACATAAATCAGAAAACCTTGTGTCATTTTGATTATTAAGAAATGTCAATATTCCGGATTCTATGTTCAAGGGATAATGAAACAACCCTTTGAGTAAATTCAGAGATATATCCTAGTAAGTAAACGTATCTTGAACTTATTTTAAAGTCATTTCCTACCCTGATATTTTAATCAGAACATATCTTGTGTTTTTTCATTAAGCAATGCTATTTTCCTGGTTCCAATGTTTAAGGGATGGTGAAACATCTCTTCAAATTAATTTAAAAACATATTTTTGCTATGCACGCTTCTTCTACTTATTTGAAAGTGATACCATACTGTAGCATTTGAAGAAAAAATCTCTTGTGATTTTATTTACTGAGAAATGATCATTTCCATACTTGGATGTTTAAAGTATGAAAACACCCCCAAAACATGCTATATACCCCAAAAGTTGTTAATCTCTCTAGTTCGTGGGTATAAACCTTTTGTTTCGGTAAGTCTGATCGTCAAGATGTAAAACTTTTAGCCAAATCTGACAAAGATGTTTTGAGAAAAAAAACATTTCACTAAAAATAAGCATTTTTCTATTAAAGTACATGTGAAAATTGAAACTTTGACAAGTGATTTTCTGAAAACTGTCCATTTTTCTCACTTTTTTCTTTCAAATTTTTACTCTGCAGGTTCGAAAATACAAACAAAAATTATATTTAGAAATTTAAAAAAAATTAAGATTGAAAAGAATTTCATTTTGCTACGAATAATTTTTGCAAAATAAGCAGGAAGAATTCATAATTATAAAAATAAAATTCCAAAACAACCTCACTTTTCGGCTCATTAGAGACAATTATACTACAGGGTGACCAACATGTTTCGAGGTCAATTTAAACCTACTCATCAGGGATATTTTATAGGGAATAACTGAAGGTATGAGCCTGTAAAGAAAATATTAATTAAAAATTAATTTAGTTTAATATAATCAACATTATTTTTTGAGAAATTAATTGTTAAATAGAAAAGAAATTCTTCTATTATCTAGTCAAAGAAACTTACTTTAACCAATTAATTACTCTCTCCCAAACTTTATTATATCTTGAGAGGGCCCTCCTTAAATTGATAGCCTTGTTACCTTCTCTCTTTATAAATAACATCTCCATGAATTCTCTCTTTTTCTGATTTCTTTCATGACAGAGAATTTTAATTTCATTCCAATTAATGTCATGACCATGTGTAATCTTATGTTTTGAAAGGACTGAGTGATATCTAGGACTTCTGTGAAAATTATTTTCATGTCCATTTTTCTTAAGTCTAAGGACCCTTTTTGGCTGTCCTACATAAACAGCATTGCAATCTTTACAATTAATTTTGTAAATAACACATTTTTTGTCTAACGTTTCATATCTATCTTTTCCTAATTTTACAATCACATTGCTCTTAAAAGGAACTCTATAAATGGTATGTAAACCTAATTTTCCCAACATTGATTTCAAAATCTTCGAGATTTCACCAAAATATGGAAGAACAAGAGTAATGGATGTATTATAATCTTCTCTGTTTATTTTATTTTGATCATTGTTTATGTTTTTTATATATTTTATTCTGTTATGTACATGTTTTCCAATGGATTCAAAAGGGTGATGGTTAAGAAAAAGAATTTGTTTACATTGTTCAATATTTTATTCTTGGAAAACTGGATGTGATAATTTAAGGGCTCTATCAATCAAATTTTTAATGATTTCTATTTTATTTTGAATAGAGTGATTAGAAAGAAAACTAAGTGTTCTACCTGAACAAATCTTCTTCCTATGCCAGTCAGTAATAATATATCTTTCATCAGTTTTAACTAAAGTCAAATCTAGAAAATTTAATTTACCTTCAGTTTCAATCTCAACAGTAAATTGTAATCTAGGGTGTATACTATTATAAACATTAGGAAGAGTGTTAACATTATTTTTATGTACACAAAGTACTGAATCATCATCATATCTTGCATAGAAATCAATATTAAAATTGATTTTTTGGAAAACTTCATTCTCTAAATCCTCCATGACAATTTCAGCTAGAATAGGAGATGAAACAGATTCTATGGGAGTTCCGAACTTTTGTTTATTAAAATTATTATTAAATTTGAAATATACTGAATGAAAAACATATTTTATCGCATCAAGAAAATGTTTTTTCGGAATTTTTGTACTAATTTTAATCAAATCCCAACGTTTTTGTATGGCAATTTCGACTATTTCGTAAGGGAAATTTGGAAACATAGCTATTACATCAAAAGAAACGAATATATGGTCTAAAGGTATTATTACATTGTCAATTAGTTTTAAGAAAGCATGAATATTTTTAATTGATGTTTTTGAGATTTGTATTGATTTTTTAATAATTTGACTCAATCATTCTTCGAATTTTCTAGTTGGGGAACCTACTAGATGTATCAATATCACATCTTTCAATATTGTTACCTAAATATTTATTAGTTCTCATTTTGTCTAAAATTTTAATAGTCCCTTTTTAAAGAATTTGGTGGGATTATTAGGAATCAATTGAAAACTATCTGCATCATTAAAGATATGCAACATTTTTTGAATATAAACATACCTATGAATCGCTACTGTAATACTTCCTTTGTCTGATTTAGTGATCATTAATTCTGGATGATTTTTTAAGAAAATTTTCCTTTCAATTAAACCCTCATTTAATTTCTTTTCTAACCAAGTTTTTGGATTATCCCTATTTAAAAAATCATTAGATAAACTCATAAATTGAGATCTAAATTCATCAATTTTATTTTCAGGTATTTTTTTAATATTTGATTCAATGTCTTTAATTATTTCAAGTAGTTGAATATAGTTTTCTTCCCCAAATTTGTTGCTAAAACTATCAACTAATCTCAAAATGTCAATAACTCCGTGTGGAATAATTACATTAGAAATATTCAGAAACCAAGGGTCTGGTTGATCATGAAAAAGAACTGAGTGAATATTTAAATGCAGTTTTTGTACATCTCGTTGTTCATTGAGAATGTTTAAAAAAATTTTATCATGTTTTCTATTATCCTTAAGGGCGATTTTATTAAGTTTTGTTTCCCTTTCAAAACATTCCTTGATAATAAAGGAGGGAACTTGTTGATTTAATTTCTCAATAATTTGTTTTATCTTAACATTTAAAGAATGTATCTGTGAATGGCAATCCTTAATAGTCAAATTTAAGAGCGATTTTCTGAATTTTTCAGTATTTATATCAAATTTTTCTTTATTTCTTTTGTTTTTGAAATCAAAGCTAACATTTTTATTAATGTCAAAAATCTTCTTAGGAAAAACTCCATGAATTTTGCATTTGATCAAAAAGTCTTGTTGTAAAATTGTTGACCTTAATTTTTTGCTAATTACGTAAAATTGTTTGATATTTTTCACACGTCCACCTATCACATCAACCCCAGTACCCCAATTTCTGTCAATTCCAATAAAATCCATTTTCCTAACAAGAAACAATCAATTTCACAAATATCTTTAAAAAGCTTTTTTATAATTCTCTCTTATTTTTATTTGTTGAAAAAAGGTTTTAACTCCCTGTATTTTTTTTCTTTTGAGTGAATTCAATGTATCCGTATTTGTTTTAGTCCATTTCAACACTTAGGGAAAACACTATTGAAAATTCATAAAAATTGTTTAAAATACAATGTAAATGTTACAAACACATAGTTTTCTAAAATTATTATAATTATTCTTAGAAAAACACTTTGAAAAATTTAAATTTCACTTTTATTTAACAAAAATTATGGACTATTATGGACCAGGGACTCGATATTTACGACCGACTACAATTCGTCTCATAACAGACCACTTGAAAAACACATGTTAACGAAAATTTCACTGACCTTCGAGAAAAGTGAATTGAAAGAATTTTATACGGAAACTTCTATTCAGTATTTTTCTAAAATTATAAACATACATTTACCTTAAAAAGGGTACACATAATCAAATCATAATTACCAATTGGTAATAGTAGAGATTGATAATTATAAAAAACTTTTACAAAAATCATTGTTAAAAAATTTGTTAGTGATTGAAAAATATTTTAAAGAATTATTTTACAAAAAATTATATGAAAAGTCCATAACCTCCCCCCCCCAATTCCATTTTCATCAAAAATTACTTAGATTTATCTCTAAGTGAGTCAGGATTTATATCGAAAAAGAATTGTTATGAACAATTCAAAAATTTGAAAAAGGTGGTTAATTTTTAATTAACATAATATTCAGATATGTAAGAAGAAAGAAAACATTTAAAAGTTTTTTTACCGAACTCATGTTTAATATAGAAAATATGAAAATTTTAAGAATATTTAAATTAAAAAACTTTTAAATTTTAAATTAAAAAACCTAAATAATTCTTAAATAACAATGAACAATCATATTAAAAAAGGAGATCTCAGATATTGTAATTAAGTTTGAAGATAAAGTCAAATCACAGAAAGTACTTCTAAAAAGAGAATAGAGTTTTCCAAAATCGTCATCAATAAATTTAAAAAACAATTTGAAGTTAAATGATCAAAAACATTAAAAAAGTAATATAAATAATATTTTCACTGAAAATAGAGGATAAATTAATTAAAAACATAGAATTAAATATAAGAAGGTATGGTATACAATAATTTTTATCGAATAATGTATAAGTTAAATATTAAGATACTCAATGGTACATGATGGAATTATGCTCATATTTATGATATATGGCATCTTCCTCAGATAACCTTTGGTTATAGGTAACGAGGGTATAAAAACTTATTTTAGATAAGTATCTGGGAAATATATAAATTATGTGCATCCTATTAGGAACCTTATCTTTTGATAAGTACCAGGATGACATTGTTTTTTAAAAAAATATAAAAAAATTTTTATCATAACATCATATGTAATTATGAATAGGTTTTTTAGATGGACCTTCACCTATAAAACACCTGAGAATGTGTAAAAAACATGTAAATATCTTAAAAATTAAGGATAATACCACAACCTTAGTTTTGATAAGCATCAGCGTTATTTTGAAATTTTTCAAAATATGTACATCCCATTAGCGACCCTATTCTTTGAATAAGTTCCAGGATGACAAAAACATAATTGCAACATATATCATGTGTAAATATTATAAAAATATTGAAAAACCTGAAAAAGGTAAATTTTTATTTTCAATATTTAGGAAAATAGATCATAGTGCCCAGATCTAACATTTGTAGGTGATTCTAAGACCAATCTTACAAACAAATTATTATTATTGTTTCTTTATTAGAATTTTCTACAAAATCCATTTACTGTACATTTGGTGCGGGGTTCTTTCTTATAAACTATTTGAAGAAGAATGAAAACGTGAAAGTAGCATTCGAAATCTGAAAGCGAGTCGAAACATTATGTCAAAGTTCAACGACCATTTTCGAAGACATTGAAAAAAGGAAGCTCTTTTCAATCTAAGTCCCACACTCGTTTTCCTTCTTACATACAGAAGCACTGGCACGGTTAAATTTCAAGGTCTAACCGCGGTCCATCCTGAATACACCCACAAATTTATCATTGAGTATTATTCATTGAAGCGTCAATGGACCATTTGAATATGAAAAGAAGGAGCCGAGTGAATGGACCACCACTCCTGGTTCAAACATTTACCCCAATATGTGTGAGCATACGTGTTTTTTTTTAATTCTACACGTATATTTCATCCAATGTGCAGGTGAACGAAGGGACTAGAATCTAGATGGCAGGGTTCGATTATTTAATCGATTCAGAATATTCAGAGGTCCACGGGATATCGTTTTGTTTAACTTCCTGCAGATTCGTCAAGAACCACGCCTTCGGGATATATCATATGATTCGACCTCTGCCAAACCCCTGTCCAAATTTTTTCAAGGCTTCTTTAGTAATTTGCATGTGCTCTTTTCAATGGGACTCGATTCCTTGAGGAAGGTCGTCGCTCAAATGCAGGAACTTTCCTTTTCATTTCGAGGCTCATCAGAAAAATACGTTGGCGTTCAGTTTTTTTCAACTTAATATATATTTGCCTATTTCATTCGGTAGGGTATCGTTTTGCAGAACTCGAATTTGGCAGATGAAAATTTTCACATACGAACGATAATTTCAGAGCGTACGAACTTGACCATGCAATGTACCTAACACAAGAATGGCTCGCGGTTGTAAAATAGCGTTAAAGTCAGTAAATGGTGGCAGGTTTTTTTTTTAATTACGAATAGATGGCACAACGAACACATTTCTTTTTCGATGGCAAAGTAAACAGACTAAAGCGAAAATTATTTAAACTATTATTAAAATCTATCATTAAGAAAAAAAGAAGGGCTTCTCAGGGAAATAAATATTTTTAAGTAAAAATCATCAAGTATTGATTATGACTAACTAATTAGAGTTATTCGAGGTTATGTTTGGTGTTTCTCAAAGGAAATGGATGTTTTTAAGTAAAAATCTTCAAGCACTGATAAAGACTAACTAGTTAGAGTTATTTGAGGTTAGGGATGACTTTTCTCAACGGAAATTAATATTTTAAAATAAAATTAATCAAATATTGATGAAGACTAACCAGTGAGAGTATTTTGAGGTTACGTTTGGTGTTTCTCAACGGAAATGGATGTTTTTAAGTAAAAATCATCAAATACTGATGAAGACTAACTAATTATAGAGCTATTCGAAGTTATGGATGATGCTTCTCAACGGAAGTGGATACTTTTAAATAAAAATCATCAAATACTGATGAAGACTAACTAGTTAGAGTTATTTGAGGTTATTGATGATTCTTCTCAACGGAAATGGGTATTTTTAAATAAAAATCAAGTTAGTCTTCATCAAGTAATGATTAAGATTAACTAGTTAGAGTTATTTGAGGTTATTGCTGATTTTTCTCAACGGAAATGGATATTTTTAAATAAAATCATCAAATATTGATGAAGACTAACCAGTCAGAGTATTTTGAGGTTATGTTTAGCGTTTCTCGACGGAAATGGATGTTTTTAAGTAAAAATCATCAAATACTGATGAAAACTAATAGTTAGAGTTATTTGAGGTTAGGGATAACTTTTCTCAACGGAAATTAATATTTTAAAATGAAATTCATCAAATATTGATGAAGACTGACCAGTTAAAGTATTTTGAGGTTATGTTTGGCGTTTATCAACGGGAATGGGTATTTTGAAGTAAAAATCATCAAGTACTAATGAAGACTAACTAGTCAGAGTAATTGCGGGTTAGGGATGATTTTTCTCAACGAAAATTAATTTTTTTATTAAATCATAAAATATTGATGAAGACTAACCAGTTAGAGTATTTACAGGTTATGTCTGATGTTTCTCAACCGAAATGGATATTTTTAAATAAAAACTATCAATGAACTTTAATTAGTGATCAAGAATCACTAATTAGAGTTATTTGAGGTTATGGATGATTTTTCTCAACGGAAATGGATACTTTTAAATAAAAATCATCAAGTACTGATGCAGACGAACTGGTTAGAGTTATTTAAGGTTATTGATGATTCTTCTCAACGGAAATGGGTATTTTTAAATAAAAATCAAGTTAGTCTTCATCAATTACTGCTTAAGATTAACTAGTTAGAGTTATTTGAGGTTATTGATGATACTTCTAAACGGAAGTAGATATTTTTGAATAAAATCATCAAATATTGATGAAGACTAACCAGTTAGAGTGTTTACAGGTTATGTCTGATGTTTCTCAACCGAAAGGGATATTTTTAAATAAAAACTATCAATGAACTTTAATTAGTGATCAAGAATCACTAATTAGAGTTATTTGAGGTTATGGATGATTTTTCTCAACGGAAATGGATACTTTTAAATAAAAATCATCAAGTACTGATGCAGACTAACTGGTTAGAGTTATTTGAGGTTATTGATGATTCTTCTCAACGGAAATGGGTATTTTTAAATAAAAATCAAGTTAGTCTTCATCAAGTACTGATTAAGATTAACTAGTTAGAGTTATTTGAGGTTATTGATGATACTTCTAAACGGAAGTAGATATTTTTAAATAAAATCATCAAATATTGATGAAGACTAACCAGTTAGAGTATTTTAAAGGAGTTCAAGACTTTTTAATGGTTCAAGACTTTTTTTATATTTTAAGGATATTTAAAAGTTTTCACAGGATTTCAAGTGATTTTTAAAAGAGTTTGAAAGAGTTATGAAAAGACTGTTACAAAGATTTCTAAAGATTTCACAATATTTCAAGACATCTTAATGGATTTCATAAGATTTCAAGTGATTTCAAGTGATTGTAAGGAATTTCAATGGATTTCTGAAGAATTGAAAAGAGTTTAAGGATTTTCAATAGATTTCAAGACCTTTTAAGTGATTTTCATAAATTTCAAGGAATTGATTCTAATGTGGAGGAAATCAAATGAAATCCTTTAAAATCTCTTTAAATTACTTGAAATTCTTTGAAATCTTTTTAATCTTGTGTACATGTCTTGAAATCGTTTAAAATATTTTAAAATTCGTCGGGGTTCATTAAAATCTCTTGGAATATCTTGAAATCTCTGCAAAAACCTTCCGATAATTCTTTGCAATTGCTTTAAAAATCCCTTAAATCCCTAAAATCAATTAAAATCGCTTAGCATCCCTTAAAATTTTGTTAAATCCTTTAGAGTCTTATTATCCCTTGAAGTCATGGGTAACTTACTTTTGAAAAGTAAGTAGTTATATCTATACCGTTGAATAAGGAAAAGCAAATAGTTACTAGTATTGTTACAGTGTCAAAATATAAACTTTTACGGGTTATATTTGAGAAAAGTGTCCTTAATTTTCTTGTTACTTTTATAGAGGTATACGTAAACTCAAATACTCTCACTGATTAGTCTTCATCAGTAATTGATGATTTTTATTTAAAAATATCCATTTCCGATGAGAAAAATCCTCAATAACCTCAAATAACTCTAAATCGGACATGCCCAACTCGGGGAAATTTCCTCCGGGAACGCATGTTCCGCGACCCCTACTCTTCCTCCTAGACAGCGGGAGTGGTGGTAAACGCTTGCGAGAATCTCTCCTCTGTGACGTACGCGTCTACCACGCGCATGCGTCTACCACCTCTCTCGCTCTCGAGGAGAAAGAGTAGGGGACGCGGAACATGTGTTCCCGGAGGAAATTTCCCCGAGTTGGGCATGTCTGCTCTAAATAGTTAGTCTTCATCAGTACTTGATGATTTTCATTTTTAAATATTAATTTCCGTTGAGAAAAATCATCCTTAACTTTAAATAACTCTAACTAGTTAATCTTCATCAGTACCTGATGATTTTTACTTAAAAACATCCATTTCCGTTGAGAAACGCCAAACATAACCTCAAAATACTCTAATTAGTCAGTCCTAATCAATACTTGATGATTTTTGCTTAAAAATATTTATTTCCCTGAGAAGCACTTCTTTTTTTCTTAATGATAGATTTTAATAATAGTTTAAATAATTTTCGCTTTAGTCTGTTTACTTTACCATCGTAAAAGAAATATGTTCGTTGCGTCATCTATTCGTAATTATTAAAAAAACCTGCCACCATTTACTGACTTTAACGCTATTTTACAACCGCGAGCCATTCTTGTGTTAGCTACATTGCATGGTCAAGTTCGTACGCTCTGAAATTATCGTTCGTATGTGAAAATTTTCATCTGCCAAATTCGAGTTCTGCAAAACGATACCCTACCATTTCATTCCTCTCCAATTATTAAAAAATGGATGGCACCATTTTCGATTATTTATCGAAATTATCGCAATCAATCGCAATCTTGGAACTACTGCTGTCTTCAATTTTTTTGCAGTTTAAAAGAGAGTCTGCAAACTTCGGGATTATGAGAAATGTGAGGTTATTTAAATACTATGTTCAATAATAATAATAATCAATGGAAAGAGGTCTCCTGAACTTCAAAATATAAAATTCAATTTGTTCAGTTCAAGAAATATCACATGGAATCCGATTAGTCGACATTATTTAAAATAAATTTTTCAAACCACAATCTTAAAAAAGAAATTGCATATAATTATCCCATCCTTAATCATATGAGAGGTCCAGTTTTTAAAAATGCTTATACACTGTAAAAAATTTCTTAGGAATTTTCCCCAAAATTGGGTTGACGCTAATTTCCACACATTTTGTGGAATTTTCCCCAAAGTTCAGTAGGGAAAATTCCCCAAACATTCGTGTGGAATATTACCCAAAATGTGGTGAATTTTCCCCAAAATTTTATGGGGAAAATTCTCTACATTGTTGTGTAATAATGCCTACATTTTGGGGAACTTTCCGAAAAGTTTAGTAGGGAAAATTCCCTGAAATTTGTGTAATATATTAAATACATTTTAATTTTTAATAATTAATATTCATTAGTATTAATAGGGTTAAATGAGAACTACGAGTAGTTATTTATAAGCTTTTCCCTCGTCTTTATTATTACTCATATTTTAAGCATGCAAGCTTGCTTCTCCAAATAAACTATAATATGTAAACATAATCATAACTGTCAAAATGTCAAAATCGAAGGACATAATTTTAAAGTCTATAAAAGCATAAGAAAATGTGAATCAAGCTAAGCTAACTTTATTAGAAATCGAATATTCAAACTTGAATTACTTTTGATCGAGTGTATTAATCTATTTATAACACTTTTTACGATCTACTTCACACTCCCGAAACACAAATTTCTTTTGAATTTACTAAAATTACATTTAAACATTTACTTCAATAAAAATAAAAATCATCATATTTTCAATCTCTGCTAAATCATGTCGACAATGTTGTCAATTAATGATCCTACTTTCGGATCGCGATCATCCTTGGAATTTTCACGGCCCCTCTTATGTCCTTCTCCTGGATTAATGTCCAAGAGCATTCTTTAACAAAAAAAGAAAAACAATTAGTTCATAAAGAATTTACAAGACAAAAAGAATAATTTTTTAGAATACAGTTGAATTTCTAACATGTAAAGCTAATTTTCAAGCAAGATAGATGATATTTAGATTTTGATTTTTAATTCTTATCCTTTCAAGTTAAAATATTGCAATTCCAACAAAGTCTATCAATTTTTAACCAGAAGATTTTTGACAAAGTACATGAATTTTCAACCAAATAGTTGAATTTTCTACTTAGAAATATAAATTGTTAACAAAAAGTGGAATAGTTACATTTTTTGTAAAAACCATTAATTTTCAACAACAACAAAAATAATTTTCACAAAAATAATTATAATGTCGACTGAAATCCGGAATCTTAAAAAAAATGAGCTTTTCATAAAGTAGTTTAACTCTCAACCAAAAAAGATAAACCCCTGATGAAAAAGGATCTATCAAAAGAAAAAACTGTTTACCAAAAGTGATGAATTTTCAATCAAATAGATGAATTCTCAACCAAATGGTTGAATTTGTAACCAGATGGTCGAAATTTCGAGCGAAAAAGATTAAACTGCAACCAAAAACAGTTGCATTTTCAAACACATAGATAAATTTTAAATCAAAAAGATTTTCGATAAAAAACGTTAATTCCCAACCAAATATTTGACTATTCTACTAAAAAGTATAATTTTTAACCAAAAATGAAATCGTTAAATTTTCAGTGAAATTTTGAAGCCAAAAAGACGAATTTTCTAGACGGCAGTTAAATTTACAACGCGAAATGGTAATTTTTAACCAAGAAAGATGAATTTTGTATCCAAAAAGACGGATGTTCAATAAAAAAGTTGTATTTTCAAACAAATAATTAAATTTTGAATCAAAAAGATGAATTTTCAATGAAAAATGTAATAGTAGACTTTTTAAGAAATAACTTTTTGTATATATTTTTAATTGCTAAAAAAAGTAGACTCTGAATGTTGAGATTTCAATAAGACTATTTTTTAAATATAACATTATTTAATAATAACCCTAAATATTGAAAAATATTCAGTACGCATTAATGCATTAAACAGTTATATGAAACGAAAAATATGAGTTTTAGACACTCGATTAAATTTAAAAATTCATTTTCAATATTTAAACTAACAATTAGGTTTATATACTATACTATGTTGAAAATTAAATATTTTACAATATTAGCGATGAAATATTCTCAAATTTCATAGATTTCTAAAATTAGAAAGTTTCAACCTAGAAATTTTTGGTAATAATTTTCAGAGGCCGACAAGATTTTTTTAGTGATGATGAAGCGAAAATGTAAAAAAAAAATTTTTTTCTACTATTTCAATTGAAAAATCTGGATATAATGTGTTACGTTTCCTTGAAACTTACAAAATAAAAAGGTTTCAAACTTATTTTAATGTTTAAGCGAAAATTCAGATTACTGGATAGTTTATTTCAAATTTTCGAAAAAGAATAATAAATTTAACATTTCCGCGCTAAAAATATGCGTCTATTCGTACTTAAATATGATTTTTATTGAATAAATGGAATTTTTTTTCAAGAAAAACCTCAGCCTCAAATGAAGTAACCCAAAAGTTAGTTGTGTTTTTAGCAAACATTAATTTTTCCTACATTCACAGATATTAGGAATTGAGAAAATATGTTTTTACTCTACAATTGATGTTCGTATGTGGAAGCTAAAAAAAATATAGCAGGGTGTCTAGCGTCCTGGAAATCCTTGAAAAACTGGAAAAGTCCTTCAATTCTTTTTTACCTGGAAAAACCTGGAAAAGTCCTTGAATTTTGCACATGGTCCTGGAATTTTTATTCCCTTAAAGAAAACATAGGTTTGACTGATAAAAATTACTCTTGTACAGTGTGGCCGTGGCTTAGGAAAAAAATCAGGGGAAAGTCAGGGAATTTTATTGGACTGGGAAAGTCACGGATTTAAAAAAAAAATTTCACAGAAAATTAAAAATTGGTCAGAGTAAAGTTAGAAAATTTTGAAAATTATTTTAGAGGCTACCCTGATATAATGTTCTAGAATTCATCTCTTTTGGTAGAAAATTCAATTATTTGGGTGAAGCTTGAACCAGTTTATTAAAAAATCTTTCATTTTTTTGTTGCAAATTCATCATTTTAGTTAAAAATTCATCTTTTTGGTTGAAAATTAGTTTTTTTTGTTGAAAATTAATTTTTTTAAATTGAAAATTCAACTAGTCCAGTTGAATATTAATTATTTTTGTTCAGCATTTATTTCGTTGTTTGAAAGTTTAACTACTTTGTTGAAAACTCCTTGTTTTGTGAAAAAATTATTTCTTTCCGGCTGAAAATGTAACTGTCGCCTTTTTGGCTGAAAATTGACTTTTTTTTAAGTTAAAAATTCAACTACGTACTCTAGTAATAGTTGAACTACTTTATTGAAAATTGATTTGTTTGTTCGAAAATTCATCTCTTGGGTTGACAACTGAAGTATTTTATTGAAAATTCGTTTTTTGTTGTTGTTGAAAACTTATTTTTTTTAATTGAAAATTCAACTACTTGTATAAAAGTTGAATCACTTTGTTAAAAATTAATTTTTTGTTTGTTTGGAGATTTACCTCTTAGGTTGAAAATTGAACTATTGTATTGAAAATTCGTTCTTTTTTATTTAGAATTAATGTTTCACCTGAAAATTTAACTTTTCCATTCTCTGCCGAAAATCTATTTAGTTAAAAATTCGTTGTTTTTTTTGTTGAAGTTCATATTTTTGTTTTGAAAATGCAACCGTTTTACAAAAAACTCGTCTTTTGGCTTCAAAGTTTAATAATGTGGATGAAATCTTTTTTTCTGTTTCAACTGAAAAATCTTTATTTCTTGAAAATCCGTCTTCTTGATCAGAAAATTTGAATTCTGGGTTGAAAGTTGACCTATTTTTTTAAAAGCTTTTTTTTAAGTTTCATCATTTTAATTGAAAATTCATCACTCTCATTGAAAATTGGTAACTATTTTGTTGAACATTCTCTTTTGTTGTTGTTGAAATATCAACTGTTTAATTTTTTGTTGAGAATTCATCTTTTTGTTGAAAATTCAACCAATTTTTTACGAAAAAGATGACTTTTCAATAAAAGACATGGATTCTCAACCAGATAGTTGAATTTGCAACTGAAAAAGACAAATTTTCAGTGAAAAAAATTAATTTTGAACCAAAATGATGAATTTTCAACTAAGATTATGAATCTTCATCTGAATTAGTTGAATTTTGAATAAAAATGATGGATTTTTAACTAAAATGATAAACCTTTATCTGGAATAGTTGAATTTTCAAGCAGGGATGAATTTTCAACCAAGAAGAACCAAAAAAGATGATTTTCAGTTTAGAAAAAATAATTTGAAAAAAAGTAATTATGAAAGAAATGAATACATTTTCAAAAAAATTGATGATATTTCAACTAAAGTGTTGAATCTTCCATTGGAATAGTTGAATTTTAAACCAAAAAGATTAATTTTTGTCTAAAATGATGAATCTTTGACTAGAATATTTAAATTTCCAACCGGAATGATTAATTTTCAAACAAAAAGAATAATTCCTACTAAAACAGACAAATTTTCAACTAAAAAGGATATTTTTTCAAAAAAATATTGAACAGATACATTTTTGGTCAGAAATATCAATGTTTAACTCAAGAGATGAAGTTTTAACTGAAATGATGAAATTCTCAACTGAAATAGAGACATTTCCAGTTGGAGAAAATTAATTTTTAAGATAAAAACAATTTTTCAACAAAATATTTCAAGTTTCATCTGTAATAGCTAAATGTTTAGCAAAGAAGATTAATTTTCAGCCAAAGAAAAAACGAATTTTCAACAAAATATCTTATTTTTCGAACAAGGAGATAAATTTTCATTTCAAATCATAAATCATTTTTTTTTTATTATTTAGAAAAAAAATTAATGTGCATCGTAAATTTTGGAAGTTGATGTTTTTTGAATCCTATTACACTTTAATCACTTAAATCCAATTTCGATTTCCATTCTTTGGATTTTTCGACTGGTTCTTTCGATGGTTTTTTCAGTTCTTGTGAATATCTAAGTGTGTGAAAATTGTACTATTCATATGTAAAATTTAAAAACTTTTTTTTTAAATTTTTGAAATTATTAATTAAATTTTCAACCAAAAAAATGAATTTCCCACCAAAAAGACGAACTTTCAATAAAATATATGAATGTTGATCCAAATATTTGAATTTTCAATCAAATAGTTTAATTTTCAACAAAAATAGTTAAATTTTCCAAGAAAGTGAGGAATTTTCGACTAAAATTATGAATCTTCAACTGGAATAGTTGAATTTTTAATCAAAAAGATCAATTTTCAACAAAAAAAAAGATTAATTTTTTACCGAAAAAGACGAATTTTTACAAAAATACATGAATTTTGAAGTAAAAAAGATACATTTTCAACCAAAAATTGAACAGTTAAATTTCCAGTTGATAATAATTTTAAAACCAAAGAGACGAATATTCAAATAAAATGACGGAAGATTAAACTGAATTAAGTAAATTTTCAGTTAAGAAAATTAAATTTTAACGAAAGAGATGAATTTTCAACTAAAATTATGGAATATCCAACTGGATTAAGTGAATTTTCAGTTAAAAAAAAATATTTTTCAACTAAAGAGCTGAATTTTCAACTAAAATCATGGAATATTCAACTGGACTAAGTAAATTTTCAGTTAAAAAATTAATTTTCAACCAAGAAGATTAATTTTTTACCAAAAAAGACGAATTTTAGACAAAATACACGAATTTACAACAAGAAAGAATTTTTAACCAAAAATGAAAGTTACATTTTCTGCTAGAAATTAATAATTTTAACAAAAAAAAAAATAAAACAGCGAAATTTCAACAAAATAGTTAAATTTTCCAACAAAGTGACGAATTTTCGACCAAAATTATGAATCTCTACTGGAATAGTTGAATTTTAAATCAAAAAGATAAAATTTCAACAATGAAGATTAATTTTCGACCAAAAAAGACGAATTTCCACTAAAATACATGACTTCCCAAGTAAAAAAGATAATTTTTTAACAAAAAAATTAAGTAGTTAAATTTTCAATGTAAAAAATTTAATTTCAACGAAAGAGATGAATTTTCAACCAAAATAATGCAGTATTCAACTGGGTTAAGTAAATTTTCAGTTAAAAAAAAAAAAATTTCAACCAAGAAGATTAATTTTCTACCAAAAAAGACGAATTTTCAACAAAATACATGAATTCTCAACTAAAAAAGATTAATTTTCAACCAAAAATTAAATAGGTTATTTTTCAGTTAAAAAAATTAATGTTCGACCAAAGAGACGAATTTCCAACTAAAATGACGGAATATCCACCTGGAAGAGTAAAATTTTCAGTAAAAAAATCATTTTCAACAAAAAAAGCAGATTTTCAATAAAGTCGATAAATTTTCAAACAAAAAGATGAATTTTCGAAAGAGAAGGTTAATTTTCTACCAAAAAGAACGAATTTTCAACAAAATACATGCATTTTCAACCAAAAACGATCAGTTTTAAACCATTAGTATAGTAACAGTGAAAGTTTCTATTAAAAAAATTAATTGCAAAAAAAAAAGAATTCCAAACAAAATAGTTGATTATAGTAATATAAAGCTGATTTTACAAATAACGTTTTTTTGTTTCTTAAAACTGTTATTCTTGATCCAAAAAATTAAATATCTTTTTTTAAATGTCTGAAAACACGCATGCGTGCGCGTAGCGCGCTTTTTCTACTTGTCCAAGTATCAAAAAGCGCATGTCGTCAGTTTGAAATATATTTATTTTCAAAAATTTTAAAAGCCCTACATATCTTTTATACTGACACAATTTTTTCTAAAAATTTCGACATATTTGAAATCATCAAAAATCTTTTCACATTTTCTCAAGAATCATAGGAAAATGATATTTCTATAACCTTAAAAACAAATGAAGGAATAAACCTTAAAAAGACGTATTTATTCAAAATAATTTATTGCCTCAAATTATAATTTGGGCGAAGTTTTTTTCTTTCTTGACTAAAAAACTTTTTTCGGTTAAAAATCGAAATATTTGGTTGGAAATTCGTCCTTCTGGTTTGAAAAACAATCTGTTCTGTTTGAAAATTCCACTGTTATGGACAAAAACTTAGAATATCTGAATTGACAAAAAATATAATTATATTCTCGGTACCAGTAACAAAAAAATTACTGGTGCCGACAATGAAATTTCTGGCAAATTAAAAATGATTTAGATTTTTTCCTCGGTTATATTTTAAAACATTTATATTAAGCTTTGAACGATTTTAAAACTAATTTTTTTAATATTTGCAAGATTTTAAAAATTATTAAATAAACTTTAAATTATTTCAAAAAATATTTCAGAGTTTTAGAAGTTTTAAAAAGATTAAAAAATGATTTAAAAGTTGAAAAGATTTTAAGACATTTTAAACAAAATGTAGATTCTTTAATATTTTGAAATGAAAATTTTTAATTGTTCCTTAAGATTATAGGGAAAATTAAAAGTGATTCTTTATCTTGAAAAAATAATTTGAAGAGATTATTTAACAAGATTTTTGAATATTATAAAAGATTTCTGAATTTTTGAAAAGATGCAAAAATGATTTTAAACCGCAAGCTTAGAAGTTTTTTTAAAATTTAAAAAAGTTTCAAGAGAATACCACAAATTTTAATTATTTCTGGGAATTTTTAAATAATTTTTTATTTGACAAAATTTATTTTAAGACTATGTTTAAAAAGATTTAGAAATACTACAAAAGATTTCGAAAATATAAAAAAAAAATATAGAAGATTTTCAGGATTTTTTTTTTATTTTGCAGAATTTTTCAAACAGTTTTAGAAGAAATTTGATTGATTTCAAAATATAATTAGAAGCTTTTTAAAATTTCAACAATAATTAAAAATTTGAAAGATTTAAAATAGCCTAAAATAAAATGTAGATTTTTGAATATTTCGAAATACAATTATGAAGTTTTTTAAAGATTTTAAAAAGTTTCAAGATAATAAAACAAAATTGTCCTTTTTGAAAAAATTTCATTTAAGAGAATATTTAAAATGATTTTAAAAGATTACGGAAGATTAAAAAAATTATTTGAAACGAATCTGAAAGATTTCAACACATTTTTAGGAATAATTTAAGTCATTTCAAGAAATATTCAAGAATTGTAGAAGTTTTGAAGTGATTAAAAATATTTTAAAACTTAAAAAAATGTATTAACTATTTTTGAATTGCTTTCAAGATTCAAAAAGTCCTAAATATCTATCAAACTCAAATTTTTCCTGAAATTTTAGGAAATCCTGCAAAATAAAAAAAATTTGTTTAGAAATTTTTTAGATACTGTTTCGACATATCTAAAATTTTCAACAATCTGTTCAAAATTTTTAGTGAAAATTATTCCCATATATTTTTAAAGCAAATAAACAAAGAAATTTGAAAAATAAATAGCTATTATACATTTTTATTTTGTATTACAGATTATTTTTGTCTTCAAATAATAACACAGCCACACCAAAAAAAATATTTTTTCGGGTCTGGAGGTCAGACCATGTTTTTGGGGTCGCTGAATCCGAATCTGCGGTCCAAAAAACCCCAGCACGTCAGGGTTCTGACATAACTTCAAAAAACATGATAAAAAATCTTTTTTCGGGTCTGGAGGTCAGACCATGTTTTTTGGGTCGCTGAATCCGAATTCGAGGTTCAAAAAACCTTAGCACGTCAGGGTTCTGACATAACCTCAAAAAACCTCATGACAAATCTTTTTTCGGGTCTGGAGGTCAGACCATGATTTTGGGGTCGCTGAATCCGAATCCGAGGCTTAAAGACCCCCGACACGTCAAGCTTCTGACATAACCTCAAAAAACCTGATAAAAGATCTTTTTTCGGGTTTAGAGGCCAGACCATGTTTACTATATGTTTTTGTGGTCGCTGAATCCGAATCCAAAGTTTTAAAAAACCCCAGCATGTCAGGCTTCTGACATAACCTCAAAAAACCTCATAATAAATCTTTTTTCGGGTCTGGAGGTCAGACCATGTTTATTTTATGTTTTTGGGGTCGCTAAATCCAAACCCGAGGTCCAAAAACCCCCAGCACGTCAGGGTTCTGACAAAACCTCAAAAAACCTCATAAATTTTTTTCTTTGAGTCCGGGGGTCAGACCATGTTTATTATATGTTTTTAGGGTCGCTGAATCCGAATCCTGAGGATCCGAATCCCTATATCGTAAAACGCTTTCGTGCGCCTGCCATTACGGCCTCAAATCCGTAATCCAGGGACTTAACCGGATCACAGGCTCACACCTTTGCCCTCCGTCACCGCGAGGAGGTGCCCTGGATGCAGACACACGTAAGTCGGATGAGTAAATTTCACGAGTTTCTTTGAAAATCAAAACCCTGACGTTCTGGAGTTTTTAAGACTACGGATTCGGATTCAGCGACCCCAAAAACATATAGTAAACATGGTCTGACCTCCAGACCCGAAACAATTTTTTATGAGGTTTCTTGAGGTGATGTCAGAACCCTGACGTGCTGCAGTTTTTTAGACCGTGGACTCGGATTCAGCGACCTCAAAAACATATAGTAAACATGGTCTGACCTGCAGACGCGAAGAAAGATTGTTTATTAGGTTTTTTGAAGTTATGTCAGAACCCTGACGTGCTGAGGTTTTTTGGACCTCGCATTCGGATTCAGCGACCCCAAAAACATGGTCTGATCTTCAGACCCAAAAAATGATTTTTTATGAGGTTTTTTGAGGTTATGTCAGAACCCTGACCTGCTGAGGTTTTTTGGACCTCCGATTCGGATTGAGCGACCCCAAAAACATATAGTAAAGATGGTCTGACCTTCAGACCCAGAAAAATATTTTTTTCGTGTGACTGTGTAACTTGCCTGAAATTTTCTTTATTTCTTGACTGAAAAATCTTTTTTGGTGAAAATTCATCTTTCTGGATTAAAAAATTCATCTCTTTTGGTGGAAATTTCATCTCTTTTTATTGAAATTGTGAATTTTTGATTTAAAATTAAAATGTTTTTTGGGTGAGGATTTAACTATTTGTTTGAAAATTCGTCTTTTTGGATGAACTCAAGTCGTTTTGATTTAAAATTCAAAATATTTTTTATTTTATGATCAACTTCATATTTTTCGTTAATAAATCGTCTTTTTGGTTGAAAAAAATACATTGTTAAAAGTTAAACTATTTTGTTGAAAATTCAGTTTTTTGGTTTCTTTATTTCCTTCCAAACATCTGCAAATACCAAATATCTTTTAAAGTGGCTCAAGTTTTTGCTGGAATTTGGTAAATTCTTGTAAAATAATAAAAGTTTCTCAAACATTTCCTTAATACTTTTTGGACATATCAGAAATCTTCAAAAATCTTTTCGAATTTTCTCAACAATCCTGAGGAAATTATATTTAAAATACTTTAAAAACAAATAAACCAAGAAACCTGAAAAAGAAATACTTATTCGATATTTTTATTTGTTTAAAAAATTATATAAACCTGAAATTATAATTTGTTTTTAATTTTTTCCTTCTTGAATGAAAAATATTCTTTAGTTAAAAATTTAACTATTTTGGTTCAAAAATTGAACTCTGTTTGAAAATATAAATATTTTGTTCAAAATTCATGTATTTTGTTGAATATTCCTCTTCTTAAAATAAAGTTGAGCTTCTTGGTTGGATTTTTGTTGTTTAAATTAATAAATTGAAAGCTTTTTTGATTGAGATATCGACTGTTATATTTTTCGTTGAGAATTTTTTTAAATAGAAAATTCAACTATTTGGTTGAAAATAAATTTTTGCCTTAAAATGTTGATTGGACATATTCAAAATCATCGAAAATCTTTTCGAATTTTCTAAAGAATAGTAAGACGATTATATATTTATAATTTTTTAAACAAATAATCAAATCGAACTGATGGATTTCAAGTGATTTTAAAAGATTCAAAAATTAAAACAAATTAAAATCAATCAGTAACAAAGAGTATTTGCTGAAGAAAAATTTACTGATTTTTTCGGTAATTAACCGTTACGTGGTTATTAAACATCATGAATGCAAACTTTGATATGTTCATTCTCTCATTGTTCTTTTTTATGTATTGTTATGAGACGTGTCAAACTTTTAATTTGATCAATAATCAATCCGCGAAGTGATAATTCGCGAACGCTCAGTTAATCAATTTATTGCATTTTCATGTTCGATAAAAATTCAATTAGAACAACGATACATTGGTCATAACAGTACAGAATATTAGTTCAGATAAACTGCTCGACACCAATTGAGTCTACGATTGTTTTTCTTGGATTTATAATTAAATTCACAATTGCTTATAAAAAAGTGATAAAAATGGAATTATCATTACTGATACTAACGTTAGCATTTTCATCGGCTCTGGGACTTACATTAGATAAGAACGCACTCGATCAACTGGTAATTATATTTAACACTAATTGATAATTACTTCATTAAAGTTATTGATAAAAATATAAAACAATATTTATAGATATTTTCTAAACAATCGTTGACAGATTGTAAATTATAAACAATATACATGGGAAAATAATTGTTTAAATATTATTTACAGTCTGAGGAGGATCAGACTCTGGTTCACAATGAAGTAAAAAACTTTTTGGACGCAACAGGGAAACAAATTGCCGGTGCTTTAAAAGAAAAAAATGTTGATGATGTCAGGAGAGTTGATCCAAAAGTACGAAAAATTAATACGAGACCAGTTCTTCCAGCAGTTCCTTATTACCATGCTAAACAATGGCCAGTAAAAAATCCTGCTTATTGCGCCTTAATCACCTGGATAAAGTGGGCGATCCAAACAATGGAACTTGTGTGCGAAAAGGGCTTGGATATTCTCAGAATTCAAGCTTCTCTAAATTTATAATTGCGAGTGAAATAGAGAATTATTTTTGAGAAGAAGAATTTTCAATTTTCATAATTTCAATAATGAATATATGGGTAATTGTCAAATTGTAGGCAAATTTTAGCACCTATGGTGGCAATCACATTATTATTAGGAATTAAATATTTCATAACAGAAATTGATCTTATCGCACCTAAAAATTTAAAATCCAAAAGGGATTTGATGAAAAAGAGCGCGAGCTTTTAAAAAGTTCAAAGGTGAATAATATAACGCATGCCATTCAGGGAAAACGAAATATTTAACTATTGTACCGTACGGTAATGATGCGAGAACAATGATGATGTTTAGCCTGTTTTAATATTTATAAAAAAATAACAGATTTTAATCCTAAAAAGTCACCTACTTATGAAAGAAAACACAGCTGACTAAGTAACGGAATGGTTTTTATAATTTTTTTTTCACTTCGAAACTGGGTTTTAACGCACGTACGGGAATGACGTTTTTGTTGTCAAAATGCAGTTTTCAGATTTTAATATCAGATTCACAAAAAAAAGAGTTAATATTTTAAGCTTAATTTTATAGAATCTTGTATTAAACGATACGCTTAATATTTCTGTATTTATTCCTCAACTGTAACTACAATATTTTACTAGAAAGAAAGACGTACGGTAATGACGTCTGAAATGACAAAAATCGAAGGACAGACTTTAAGGTTTTTACAATATTATTTATTTGACTTAAAAAATGTGCATACATTAAATTTATGTTCGTCTAAAGTTTACAAACTTGATACGTTAAGCGTTGTTCAGGTTACTGTCTAAAAAAAGGAGAAAGTCAGTTTATCCTTGTGCAAAGTGAGGTTGGGACGACGTACGGTAATGACGTTTGGGGTGATCTTATACTAAATTAAAGTTATTAGCAACAGAAATGAAAAAAAGAACTGACCATTTTGTAGAGGATGATAATAAGTATTTATTAAATTTAAAAAGAAATCAGTACGAGTTTCTAAGTTAATGTTATATTACTGGGACTTCAAGTTTGCCTTCAATTTGAGAATTACCCATATCTCATTTCTACTCTTTTCTGGTGTTAGGCATAGAAAAATCATTTTAATGATACTATACTCTAAATTAACGAAAAGAATAAGAATTTTTAATTATTGTCCTGCCACCTATAATAAATTTAAATTTAATATTTTCCTTTGCATAGAAAATTTCTTTATTCATAAATCCACGGGACATTATCGTTCTTCTGACGAAAAAAAGTCCACTTAATTACCCGAAGGGAAAGTAATACTGAGGACAAAGTAAAAACGTTTCTTGTTCTTAATGAAATATAAAATTAACTCAAGCTATGTTTCTGCCTTAATTATGCTTTGCACGCTTGGGGAGTTAACGATGCACGAAAAATGTCCAATTGATGGCTTTTATGAGTCGTCATATTTTTCTAATTAATTTACATTGTTATATAATAATTTTCATATATGTAGTAGAAAAAAAGAACAACTTCTTTTTTTGTTTCTCAGGATTTTTAAATTTAAAAATAAAATTATTATTATTGAAAAATTATTCTATTTTATACTATTCACATATTGTTTAAAAGTCTGACAGACGTGACTAGTAAATTCTTAAGTATCTTAGGTCGCTGAATCCGAATCCGATGTCGAAATTCCGAAGTTAGCTCATGTTTTCTTCCTTACCTCAAAAAAATCTTTTTTCATACATTTCACAGCCGCACAACAAAAGGAAAACTAGATGCACCCATGGACCAGTTTAGTGAATTCTTATATATTTTGAGTCGCTGAATCCGAACCAGAAGTCGGAATTCCAAAGTTAGCTCTTGTTTTCTTCCTAACCTCAAGGAACACCTTTTTCGAACATTTCTTTTAGGTGATGAAGAAAATAAGAGCTAACTTTGGAATTCCGACTTCAGATTTGGATTTAGCGACCCAAAATGCGTAAGAATTGACTAGTCTGATCCGTCGGAACTCCTACTTTTTCCGGGAGGCTGTGAAATGTATGAAAAAATTGTTTTTAGGGTTAGGCAAAAACAAGAGTTAACTTTAGCATTCTGACTTGGGATTCTGATCCAGCGACTCAAAATACGTGAGAATTTACTAGTCTGGTCCGTCGAAACTCCTGCTTTTTTTGTGATGCTGCGAAATTTATGAATAAAGAGCTTTCTGGGTTAGAATGAAAACAAGAGGTTACTTCGGCATTCCGCCTTCGAATTCGGATTCAGCGACCGAAAAGAGCTCTGCTCTGCTCTTATCTGGTCCTGTCTTGTCTTGTATTGTCCTGTCCTGTCTTGTCTTGTCTTGTATTGTGTTGTCTTGTCTTGTGTTATCTTGTCTTGTCCTGTCCTGCGCTGCCCTGTCATATCCCGTCCCGTCCTGCCCCGCCCCGCCCTGTCTTGTCTTGTCTTGAGTTAGCTTGCCTTGTCCTGCCGTGACCTGCCCTGCCAAGTCCCGTCCCATCCTGCCCGCCCTGTCTCGTCTCGTCTCGTCTCGTCTCGTCTCGTCTCGTCTCGTCTCGT
>CAKNYM010050865.1:278266-288977 GCA_932195095.1 Andricus curvator
TGTCTTGTCTTGTCTTGTCTTGTCTTGTCTTGTCTTGTCTTGTCTTGTCTTGTCTTGTCTTGTCTTGTCTTGTCTTGTCTTGTCTTGCTTCGTTTTATTTTATTTTATTTTATTTCAACATAACTTAAACTTGTTTAAAGTAGCGAATCTTCTTTCAACTCTATTTTATAAATTAAAAATACCAATAGACGATGAAAACACCAAGATAATCCAAATTTTTGGAAGATTCTGAATCTTGTTCAAATTCGAATGATGTATGTTTGAAGATACGATTTTTTGGCGTAAAGTGCTAACGTAACCTAAAATTGTAAAAAGTTGCGAATCTTCTTCGAAAACCATGTTCTAAATAAACATACCAATTTCGGACGAAAAATACTGACATAGTTCAAAATTGTTGAAAGATTCAAAGTCTTGTTAAAATTATTATGATTTTTGTTAAAAAAAAAACAATTTTCGATGTAAAACAACAACGTTACCTAAAATTGTTCAAATATTATGCACCTTTAATATCTAATTATTTTCATTCAAAAAACGCTAAATGATAAAAAAAAAGGTTCAAAACCCAAAATTATTGAAAATAGGAAATCCTGATAATAACTTTTGTTCAAAAATGGTAATTCTGGTGAAAAACACAATCGAAACCTAAAATTGTTAGATATTTTAAGATTCTTTCGAAATTTTATGATTTTGTGTATATTAAAATTCTGGTTTGAAATCCTAATTATATTTGCATCAATATCAATTAAATTATGAAATATTTACAACAACGTATTATATAATTTGAACGTTTCAATTTAACTGACCAAAGTATTGAAAAGCACAAGTGTTTCTCAATTCTCATACAATTTTTTATAATTTTTCTTATGATTGACATGTTCAAAATCATCAAAAATTTTTTTGAATTTTCTTAAGAATAGTAAGAAAATTATATATTTACAATCTTAAAAACAAATAATCAAGGAAATTCGAACTGATGGATTGCAAATGATTTTAAAAGATTCTAAAATTAGAACAAATTAAATTGATAAGATTAATTTTTAAAATTTCAAAATTCGAAGTTTTATGATTTTAAAGAAAAAAATTCAATTTTGCAAGATTATAATATTTTGAAAAATCCATTAGTTTTAAAATATATTCACATGTTTTGAAAAGATTGGAAAATAATTTAAAACTTGATAATTAAAGAAAATCAACAAAGTGTAGATTTTTGATGATTTCAAACAAAAGATGTAGAAGCTTTTGAGGAATCTTGAAAGGTTTCAAAAGAAAAAGGAAATCATCTCAAGAATTCTGAAAAAAATTTTAATGATTTTTTACTTTAAAAAATTTATTTTAAGGGAATATGTAATGAAATTTCAAAAAATTTCGAGAATTGTCAAAAGAATCAGATAGATTTTAAATCAACTTTCTTGATTTTGCAAAATTGAAGAAAAAAAATTAGGAAATATTTGCAACATTTTAAAAGATAGGAATTTTAAAAAGTTTTGAAGAAATTAAAAATATTTTTAAACTTGAAAAGATTTTCAAAAATCCTATAAGTCGTCTCTATAGGTTCCCAAAAAAGCCCCATATGTGAAATATTTTTTCGAAAGTTTCAGCTTTCCTTTGACTATTTAGTTGGAAACAAGTAATGAATATTAATTTAAGCAAAAAGGCTTTAAGTAACTATTTCAAGGAAAATTTACATTAACTATGATTCATATAGATGATTAGATACATTCACAAAAAAGAAAGAGATTGTTTAAAGAATGATTCTCTCTGAAACTTATTCATTATTTGTTAATAATTAAAAAGCAAAAAAAAAGTTGAAAATTTTAGAAAAAACCGTAAGTTTATAGCGATTTATTGAGAGAAGATAGTTATAAATGATAATGAATTGTTTAAACAAATCTTCATAAAATTATTTGAAATAATAATAAATTGTTCAAAAAATCATGTTCGTTAACTTGAATTTATTATCACCTCACTCTAACTGAAAAGTGGACAAAAGGTATACAAATTTTAGAAAAAGCTGCAACTTTCTAGCATTGTCGTAAAAGAATATTATTTTGAATAATAATAAATTTGTTAAACAATTATGTCTGTTAAATATTATATATTACATATTTTTACAAAAATTGACAGTAAAGTACAAGTCGAAAAGTTAATGCGAATTCTAATAGTATTGTTTGTACAAATTTAAATTTTTTGTTTAAATTTATATTTTTTTGTTTAAATTTGCATATTTCTATAATAAACTACGAGTATTTAAAAAATAATTTCAAGTACAGTTTCCCAATAATTCAACTTTTGTGAAATCTGGTATTTTTTTGTAAAGATTTGTAATTTTCTACAATAATTTACGTAAAATTGAAAGCGTTTTAATGACGTCACTCATATTAAAAAAATGTAAAATTTCGTAGTTTTCCGTAATACCTTGTACATTTTTACAATGAAGTAAACAAAATATTGATAAAAAGTTATACAAGTTTTTGAATTGTAGAAACTTGTACTTTATTGTTTATTTTTTTCCTTTCCTACAAAAAAATACAAGAAAAAATTAGGTATTAATATTCAACTGTATTTTTTTGTTGAATTTTGTACATTTTTTTACAAAAAAGTCCATGTTTTAACAAAAAGTTACAGTTGTAGAAATGTTATACTTTCTCGTAAAAATGTTTTCCACCAGAGATATTTGAAATGCTCGCATCGTCGTCCACCACTAATCAATTTCTAAATAACAATAGACGAATAATTAATTCAGTTAGCATGATAAATTATTTTGCACAATTTTGAATAAATTATCCCTAAATGAAATTAATGGGATAGAGACACTCGAGGTACACCGTGATAATGTGTGGAAAGTGAGAATTACCGTCTCTCAGATCGGTCGATGCTAACTAATTGTTATTATAAACTTACAGTATAGGTTTAATCATAATAGCTTCAGGCTAATTGGATGGATAATTAAGGGTAAAGGTAATTACTGGCGTATACAGTATACAGTGCTCATATCCGTCCCGTACATCCATGCTGCTCGTTGCTTATACTAGTCGATATGGCTTTAGGCTAAAACACGTTTATGAGGTGCGCCATCCGCCGATGGCTGTCCACCTCAAATTTCCTTCGTCACCCCATGAAACTTGAACGCATTGAGTATTTATTATTCAACAAATTCCTTCAGAAGGATTTACTCTTCAAGTAGATATAATCGGAAATTATCTCCACGGCTACACAGTAAAAAAAATGGGCTCAATTTTTTTGCAGAGCATTTTGCTTCAACGATCATTTGACTCTCGAGATCATAATGATCTGTCCCTTCGGATCACCTTGATCTTCTTTTTTGGGTCATTTGTCAGACTAAAACAATGTCATCCTGGTACTTATCAAAAGATGAGGTTGCTAATAGGATGTACATAATTTACAATTTATATATCATCCAGATACTTATCTAAAATAAGTTTTTATACCCTCGTTACCTATAACCAAAGGTTATCTGAGGAAGATGCCATATATATAATAGATATGTGCATAATTCCATCATGTACCATTGAGTACCTTAATATTTAACTTATACAATATTTGATATCATTTTTGTATACCATATCTTGTTATCTTTATTTGTATGTGTTTAATTAATTTATTCTTTATTTCCAGTGCAAATATTATTTATATTAATCATTTAATGTTTTTGATATTTAAATTTATTTATGTGACAATTTTGAAAAACTCTATTCTCTTTTATAAGTAATTTACGTGATTTGACTTTATCCAGAAACTTAATTGCAATATCTGAGATCTTCTTTTTTGAATATGATTGTTCATTGTTTTTTAAGAATTATTTTGTTTTTTTAATTTCTTAAATGCAAAAAATTTAATTTCAAATGTTTTTAAAATATTCATATTTTCTATATTAAACATGTTTTCAAGAAAATAACTTTAAAATATTTTCTTTCTTCTTACATATCTGAATATTATGTTAATTAAAAACTAATCACCTTTTTTCAAATTTCCGAATTGTTCATAACATTCCTTTTTTCAATATAAATCTTGACTCACTTAGTGATAAACCTATGTATTATTTTTATTAAAATGGAATTTGAGATTGGGGGGGGGGAGGTTAGGGAATTTTAATACAATTTTTTGTAAATAATTTGTTTGTATCTTTTTATAATTTTAGAAAAATATAATATTTGTATAAAATTCTGTAAAACTCACGTCGTTTTAGTTGGCCCCTGGGTCATATTTTTTTCAGATCAAATTTTAATTTTCTAATAACATTTTCCAAAATGAAATTTTATTGCGCCTATTTTTAATCCCATAAATAAATGTGATAACTTTATTAGTTTTCGAAATAATCAAGAAAATGTTACTTTTTCCTGCCATCGCAAAATAGGTATTTTTTGTTCAACTTGCCACAAGTTCTACAATAATAGGAATTTTGTAATAAAAATTTCAGAAAATATGCAACATCATATAACGAAAGTAACGTTATTCGTAGAATTTCAATTAATTGTTACTAAAAATGTATAACGATTGTTATTCTGTCCCGTACGCGTGCTAGCTCGTCCTGCAATATCAGCAAGCCGGACACCAAAACAAAAAAGCATATGTTTATTTTGATTCGCTCCTAAGTAACATAATGCACAAAAGCATTATTTTAGAATAGTGTTAGCATATAATATTCTGTTTAGGATAGTTTAAGTTTGCTTAAAATAAAAAGAACCTAAATATGGGTCGAGGCAGGAAAAGAAGAAGGTGTGAAGAAAATTGGTTGAAGAATAAGAAAAAATGTTCCCAAAATAAGGTACTACTTAAAAGTATTGGAGAAAATTAAAAATTATCTTTTGTGATAATTTTAATATCCTGGTATTATTTTTTATTTGATTTCTTAATAGCTTTTTCTAAAAAATCTTGTATTTTAAAATTAGTTCAAAAAGTCTAATATAATCTTTTACATTGAATTCTACTATTGAAAATGTAAAAAGTTTTAAATATCAAATTATTACGAAATTAATGCAGGGCATTCAATGAATGGACGTTTCTTTTAATCAAAAAGTTTACAAAACTTATGTTATATTGTAGGGAAAGGAATATATCACTAAGTCTAAAACTGTAAAGGACGGTGTAAAAGAAAAAGAAATCCCAGAGAGAATTTTCAAAGTTACTGAAGCTTGCTTCCGAGAAAAATGTTTTGAAAAAGTTCCAATTGATCATACTTCGCGGAATGTTAAAATGTAGAGATCCCGTCGAAACGAAAGCGGAAACAAAACATCGATTAATTAACTGGGTTTACTTCTTTCCTGCTGATGAAGAAAACATTTCAATTTGTAAACAATTGTTGTGCGGATTTCTTTGTTTAGGTAAAAAGAGAATGGAAACTGTTCAAAAAAAGATTATAAATAAGCATCGCACTTCTCATTATAAACGTCAATCTACGAACCTTAAATATCTTGAAAACCCATCTTTGGATCTCAAAACTTTGTACAAATTATTCGTAAAATATTATTTCGAAAAAACCGGGCACAAATTAACAATAAGTACAGCAATCTATTTTAAATATTGTAACCATAATGTCGGCTTCACTTCCAAACTTCCTCGTACTGATGTATGCAATACTTGCTATAAAAGTGAGACAGAAGAAGTGACAAGTGAAGACTTAATTAAACACAAAGAAAGTGCTCAAAGTTATTTATCATTGAAGAAGCAAATACTTTATGAAAATACCAGTCTATGTTGCGAATTTGACTTTGCACAGAACTTACCCTTACCTAAATTTTTGGTATCCGAACAATTTTACAAACGGTTAGTATGGCTCTTTTTATTTAATGTGCACATACACAACACGGGCACAAGCTACATGTTTCCTCTTCTTGAAGGGATTGTAAAAAAAGGAGCAAACACTGTATGCAATTTTATTCAGTACGCAATAATGAGGGAGTTTGATAAAGTCAAATTCAGCTCCATAACTCTATTTTCAGATGGATGTCCCGGACAAAATAAAAATTACACTGTATTTAATTTTTTGCTTCTATTGTCTATTAATTTGCAAATTGAAATTAAGTATATCTTTCCAGTTCGTGGACACTCCTATTATCAATGTGATAGGAATTTTGGCACATATTCGCAGAAGCAAAAAAAAATTAGAGCGCATTGAAACGCCGGATGAATATATGGAATTGATTCAAAACCAAAAAATTTTCAAATTAGTAAAGCTTTTGTTTTACGTTTTTCCACCGACGGAAAAGTAGACGTTTATGATAATTATAAATTGGAGAAGGCAACTACTTTTTTCTTCACAACTAATCTTAAACTAAAAGATCTTCCAAAAAGTTGTCCATCTCGAATTGGACTAAAAGCGGCTAAAATAAAATATGTAAAAAGTCTCTTTAATTATTTAAGTGCCCCTGGAAAAGAATTATTTGAATATTATTTTTTGCAATTTACTGAAAATAGTTCTTCCGAAGACAACACTGAATACAGTGACGAAAATGATTAAATTAGTTATAAAGAAATCGTACAAGTTATTATATAAACATTATATAAGTTTTAATTTTTATAATTTGTTATTAAAAAATAATAAAGAAATGTAAATGATAATGTCTTCATTATTATTTTGGTGGCCGGCTTCACCTCCGAATCGCCCGCAGTTATACAGACATTGATATTGCAGGACGAGCTAGCACGCCTACGGGACGGCGCTGAGATCTTAAATCAATTGTGGCTTTAAAACTATAAAACATAATTGCCTGATATTTTCCTAAAAACTTTCTTGAATCCTAACAAAAGTTTAGGTGACCGTTAATTTTAATTTTCTGAAAATTCGTTCGACTCCCGAAGCGTTTGAATCTTTCAATATCTAATTTACGCCATGAGAAGAATAAAAATCGTTGTAAATTTTTAGTGACAATTCATTGGAATTCTATAAATACCGTTAGTTTCGTTATATGATGGTGCATATTTTCTGTGATTTTTATTACAAAATTCCTGTTATTGAAGAACTTATGGCGAGTTGAACACAAAAAATTCTTATTTTGCGATTGCAGGAAAAAGTAACATTTTCTTGATTATTTCGAAAACTAATAAAGTTATCACATTTATTTATAAGACTAAAAATATGCGCAATAAAATTTCCAATTGGGATATGTTATTAAAAAATTGAAATTTGACCTGAAAAAAAATATGACCCAGGGGCCAACTAAAACGACGGCGTTTCGAGCGTATCCCCTTTTGATCGCCAGCGGTTCAATTGTAGTCGCTCGTAAATATCGAGTCCCTCGTTCATAATAGGGGTAAAACTATGTCAAAAAAAGTTGCCTCGTTTTTAATTCTTTCTCTTTTCTCCCTATCTCTCTTTTACTAATGGATTTTCTGAAAATCTGACAAATTCTGACAGTTTACTTCGAAACTCAACGTTAGTATTTGGCGTGACTTTATACACGACACATCAGTAATATTCAGTTACAATTGAATCTTTAGATTTTTGTTAAATGAAAGTGAAATTTAAATTTTTGAAAGGTTCTTTCTAAGAATAATTATAATAATTTTGAAAACTATGTTGTGTAACATTTACTCAACGTTAGTATATGGCGTGACTTTATACACGACACATCGGTAATATACAGTTCCAGCTGAATTTTTCAATGTTTGTAAAATAAAAGTGAAAGTTCAACTTTTAAAGTGGCTTTTGAATAATAATTATAATAATTTTGTAAACTATGTTTTGTTACATGTACATTGTGATTTGAACCATTGTTATAATTTTCAAATAGTGTATTCCCAAGTATGAAAAGGACAAAAACAAATAGGTGATACTTTTGATTTACGCATAAGAAAACAAATACAGGGAGTTAACCTTTTTTTAAAAATAAGAGAGATTTATAAAAAGATTTTTTTTTTAAGTTTTGTAAAATTGATAGTTTTTTGTTAGAAAAATGGATTTCATTGAAATTGACAGGAATTGGGGTAATGGGATTGATATGATAGGTGGATTTGTGAAAAATATCAAACAATTTTACTTAATTATTAAAAATTAAGGTCAATAATTTTACAACAAGTCTTTTTGATCAAATGCAAACTTCCTGGAGTTTTTCCTAAGAAGATTTTTGGCATCAATGAAAATGTTAGGTTTGATTTCAAAAACCAAAGAAATAAAGAAAAATTTGATATAAATACTGAAAAATTAAAAATCTCTCTCTCGAATTTGAGTTTTAAGGAATACCATTCACAGATAAATTCTTTGAATGTCAAGATAAAACAAATTATTGAGAAATAGTCCTTTCAAAACATAAGGTTACACATGCTCATGACTTTAATTGGAATGACATTAAAAATTTGTATTAGAAAAGAAATCAGAAAAGGAGAATATTCATGGAGATGTTATTTATAAAGAGAGAAGTTAACAAGGCTATCAATTTGAAAAGGAACAGTCAAAAAAAAGGAATCAGTCAAAAAAAATAAGACACTTTTTAAAAGAACTGTTAGAAAGATTATTCAATTCTGCGTCGATCGAACTATAATAGAGATATGTCTAGATTTTTGAAGAGAATACACCACGTGAGAAGTTTCAAAAAAATACAAGAATTTCTCGAATTTTGTACCTTCACTACAACTCGTGCTGTAACTTAAAAAACTTGTTGAAAAATACTGAAATCGATAGGACTTGATCTTTGAAATCTTATCTTCGATTCAGGTCAATGACGCTTTGAAAATCTTTATAGGTTCCCGAGATATGACACAAAATTCCCAACGTGTCTGCTTCGATTTTGCTGGCTGACAGCAGTGATCGCTGGCTGACAGAAGTGATCGCTGACCTACTGCTGTCAGCCAGCCTTGCTGTTTAGGCGATTGAAACTCGACGCAGACACGCTTGGACATTTTTAGTCATATCTCGGGAACCCATTAAGATTGCCTAAGTTTTATCAACTTGAATTAAATATAAGGCTTTAAAGACTGCGTGCTATAAATTTAAGATTTTTGCTATAACTTTCCTCTGTCATGTCATCAGTTGAAGTAAAGGTTCAAAATTTGATACTTTCTTGCATTTTTTCTAAACTTCTCACGTGGTATATTTTCTTCAAAAGTCAAAAGTATATTAAGGGTCACTTGTACCGGAATTTCACACGCCTCCTATCCTAAACAAGAACTTCTCGCCTTTTTTGAACGATTTATCAAGTTTCAGAATTAGCAGTATTTTTTGGTACCGTTAGCGCTAGCCGTGAAGATAATTTCAGATGTATCGTATTTAATTTTATTCAGATTAATTTATTACTAGCAATTTCAAACTCGACTATCGAAAAGTTGGCTGAATTTGGGAGGTGGTTTTCTGCAGTTTTCCTCTTCCCTGGATTAATATCCAGGCAAATGCGAGTCCTCCTAATAAGTGAAACAAATTTATTTAATATGTTTTAACGGCAGTGCTACGGGACTTAAACGGACCAGCCTTTGATGACAATAATAATAATCAAAAACTACGTCAAACTGAAAACAGGAGGGGGGCATGAAACACAGAAAATATAAATTTTGATAACACTGTTTTTTCAAATGCGTGAAAAAATTAAAATTTGTGATTTTATTTTACAAGCAAAGCACCGAAATAGAGACTTCCAACCATTTTTCGTTGCAAGATAATTTTTTATCATTGAAAAGTCTACTATTATATTTTTGGTTTGGAATTCATCTCTTTTGGTTCAAAATTGTACAATTTGGTTGAAGATTTTACGATTTATTTGAATTTTTTTTTTTTTGGTTCACAATGAACTCTTTTAAAAGAAAATTTAACTATTGTATTTTTGCAAGAAAATTGATCGTTTTTAGTTGAACATTTTACTATTAAAATTTCATCGAGAATTCATCTATTTTGGTTGAAAATTCGTCTTTTTATCATTTGATTAAAACTGCGTCCCTTTTGCTTGAAAGTTCAAGTATTTGATTGTTAATACAACTGTTTGGTCTGAAATTAATTTTATTTTGAAAAATTCAACTATTTGATTTGAAAAGTAACTTTACTGGTTAAAGATTTAACGATTTTGTTGACGATTTGTTCCTTTTTAGTTAACAATTAATTTTTTAACTGAAAATTTAAGTATTTAACCCTTAAAGTTATCCCTGGGGCCTTTTAGACCCCGCCTTTTTTAATCGTGAGTCATTTTTCCATTTTGTTGCTGGGGTCTTCAGCGACCCCCCTCATTCTTTATGTTATCACAGAGAGTGGTTAACTTTAAGGGTTAATTAATGGTTGAAAATTTATCGTTTTTAGTTAAAAATTTAACAATTTGAAAGAAAATGTATGTATTTTGTTGTGAATTCATCTTTTTTGGTAGGAAAGTCATCTTCCTGATTGAAAATTTAACGGCTCGGTTGAAAGTTGGATCAATTTGTTAAAAATTTCTTTCGTTGAAAATGTAAATATTTTGTTGCAATTTTGTTTTGTTATTGAAAATGAATAACTTTTAGTTGAAAATTCCTAAATTTGGTTGAAAACTTATGTATTTTATTGTGAAACCTTTTTTTTGGTAGAAAATTAATCTTCTTTATTGAAAATTCAACTACTTGGTTGGAAGTTAAACTACTTCGGTACAAATTAATTTTATTATTTGAAGGTCTTTCTGGTTGGAAATTTATCTATTTTGTTGAAAATTCGTTCTTCTTTGGTTGAAAATCAATTTTTTAAACTGTTAAAAATTAATAATATATATAATACAATTTTTATTATTTTCGTAGTAATTACAAC
>CAKNYM010050865.1:289377-326611 GCA_932195095.1 Andricus curvator
ATTTCCAAATTGACAATGCAACTTTCTTTATGTTAAAATTTCATCAACTATTATATTTTTCGTAAATAATTAATCTTTCTGAATGAAAAATTTAACTACTTGTTGAAATTTGTACTTTTTTGTTAATTTTTTTTAGTTGCAGAACAATTATTTTAGTTGGAATTCCACTTTATTGTTGAGAATGTAATCATTTTTTTGCACAGACAACTATTTTGTTGAAAAGTCATCCTTTTTGCTTCAAAATTCAAAGAACAGTTATTATAAAAAAGTTAAAAATTACATGGTATGAAATTAATTTTTTTGTATGTTGAAAATTTAACTATTTGATTAACAAATCAACTTCATTTGTTAAAGATTGAACTATTTTGTTGGCAATTAGTTCTTCTTTAGTTGAAACTTAATTTTTTAACTGAAATATTAACTATTTAATTATTATTCTTTGAATTACTATTATTCTATTCAATTATTATTATTTCAAAAAAGTTGAAAGTTATATGCTTTCTAATTAAAAATTTTCAAAATTAAGGAATAAAAATTTAAAGCGTTGAAAATTAAGCAATTCCAAAGTTCGTTCGAAAGTTTAAGCATTCTTGATTTATAGGATCTTGAAACCAATTCGTTAAAAATGATTAATTATAAAATTGTTCGTCACGATTTTAAAAATTCAATTATTTTAATGTCAAGTGCAAAATTAATTAATAACTTGAAGATTAGGGTGGGTAGAAAAAACAAAATATTGGACATCGGAAATGGATCTATGTGGAAAAGTAGCGTATGAGGAGTCTAGGGTGGTCCAAAAATGCATTGCAAAATTTTTTTTCACCCTGAAGGGCTTCCCCCTCCCCCCCCAAAAAAGTTTCCATTTCCGGAGAAAAAAAATCCTTAATTTTTTTTTTCGAAATTCGAATATTAACACGTGCCCGGGAACTTCAAAATCCCATTTAATTAACCTATGAAATAAAAGCATACTAATAACTTTGATTTGTAACCCACCCTTGCTCACCCCCCCCCCGCCCACATCGCCCCAAATATGACCCAAAAATCAAAAAACTACATTTTTACGTATTATTCTTACTTTTTAGCAAATTCCGTCGTCTTCTTCATACAAATAATTACTTATGGACAATTTGAATATTTTCCATTACTCTTTAAAAAATTTTTAATTGTTTAAACAAATGTAACTTATTTAAGCAATTATTTATTCCCAAAAAAATGTAAAAAATAATCGTATTTTCTGATTTAAATTAAATAGTTTGTCATTGTTTGGAGAAGTAATTTTTTCTTAACATTATGTGATTATTTAAACAATTACTTATTGTTTATTCTCGAAATTTTGAAACTTTTTTTTGAATAATTATATAATTTTGATACATTTCTTTTCATTTTTAATAAATTTCTATTTGTTTCAACAATTTTGATTTGCTTGAGCAGTTTTTTTCGATAACTTTAAAAAAATAAAATAAGATACATATAATAATTTTTCTGACTGTATAGTGTATATAAATAATATATTAACCATTTTGTAATTGTTCAAACAAATATAATTTGTTTGAACAATTCCTTTTCCCAAAATATTTTTTAAATCGTATTTTCTGAATTAAACATAATATTGAATGATTGCGAGGAGTAATAAATTCTGATAAAAACTTTATGTTATTGTTTATACAATTATTTATTGTTTTTTTTTTCAAATTTCCTTAAAATTGAGTATGGATAGTTTACATCTTCTTTGGCGCATTATTAAATAAATCATGAAAGTCATAATAAAATTCAAATTATAAAAGTTTATTTATTATTGCTCTTCTCATATTTTTACAATCTTCATCATGATTATATGATAAAAAAGCACATTCACTAATGAAAATTATGATTCCACATTTTTCAATAGAAAACGGCTTGAACGAATAAAAATTGTTTAAACAAAGACACGATGTTTTTAACAGAATTCAATACTCCTCGAAATCATTCAATATTATTTTTAATTCATAAAATACGATTTAAAAAATATCTTTGAAAAAATAATTTTTTAAACAAATTATATTTGTTTAAACAATTAAAAATGGTTAATATATTCTTTCTATACACTATACAGTCAGAAAAATAATTATATGTATTTTATTTTTTTTTAAGTTATCGAAAAAAAACTGCTTAAGCAAATCCAAATTTTGAAACAAATAGAAATTTATGAAACATTAAAATATATGTGTCAAAATCATATAATTATCCAACAAAAAGTAGCATAGGATACCAATTTGAGAAAAAAGTGGACATCTCTGGGTCAATTTTTAGAAATTTTGAGTTTAAAAAATAAGTAATTGTTTAAATAATTACATAATGTTTAAAAAAATTACTACTTCAAACAATGACAAACTATTACATTTCAATCAGAAAATATGATTATTTTTTACATGTTTTGGGAATAAATAATTGTTTATTAAGTTACATTTGTTTCAACAATTAAAACTTGTTTAAAAAGTCATGGAAAATATTTAAATTGTTCATTAGTGATTATTCGTATGAAAAATACGACAGGAATTGCTAAAAAGTAAGAATAATACGTAAAAATGTAGTTTTTTGATTTTTGGGTCATATTGGGGTGCTGGGGGGGGGGGGGTGAAAATAACAGCTTTAAGTATGCTTTTATTTCATAGGTACTCATCTTCAATTCCTGAAAATTTTGGCACGTATCGATCAACCCTGAAGTATGAGTTCAATTTTTCGAAAATCCAAAATTTTCCCATGTTAATTAAATAGGAGTTTGAAGTGCCCGGTGGCACGTGTTAATATTCGAATTTCGGAAAAAAAAAATTAGGGATTTTTTTTTCTCCGGAAATGGAAACTTTGGGGGGGGGGCTTGTCCTGTAGCTCGAAAAGCGTTTTTTGGCAACCCTATGAGGCCCCTGACAAAGTATAATTAATTTGAAATTGACCGATAAACGCATTCGTTTTGCGCGTTAACAAAATATGTTTGAAAAATTTTTGATTTTCGTAATTTTTATATTTTTGTGGATGTCAATTTTTTTCATTTCTGGAGGCCTTAAAAAACTTCCCAAATTTTTACAGTTTTTCATCTGCAGCTTCATCAGTGGTTTTTGATATTCAGTAGAACCCTGTTTTAAATAAAAAAATTTAAGACCTACAGAAATTTAGAGATATTTTTTCACGTATATAAAACGTATTTACAGGTGAAAAAAATTAATTAAATTAAAAATTAAAAATTTGTTTTAAAAAACATCACATTTTTTAGCATATTTTTACCAGTAGAAACGTTCTAGGTAACTGAAAAAATTCTCTCTACATTTCTGTTAGTTTAGTTTTTTTTTCTAAACGGGGATCTACTAAACATTAATAATCTCAAAAATATTTTGTTGGCAATGTTGTACGTTTAGTCTAAACCTAAGGCCTTCATCAATAGAATCCAAATTATTCATACTTTTTCAGGGTCCTCATACGCTAATTTCCATACAGTTCTATGTCCGGTTACCAAAATAGTTTTTTTTTACCCACCCTATTGAATATTAATGATAACGCATTTTCATGCAAAGGAAAAAACTTTATTTAGAAGAGAGAATAAATGAATGAATGATTATTATAATTAACAATGACTTAATTAATACCATTTTCAGCATCCTCTATTTAAAAGTGATTAAACTTGTTGAAGAATTTAAAATCTTTTTTTCCTGAAAAGCATCAAGTGCTTCGTGAAATTATCAATTAACGCGAGCGCAAGCAACAATAGCTGGAAGGTGCTACTGTCGTTTGTACAATGTGTAATGATTCCATCGTGCAGAGCAAGCACGTCTCTGGGGCTGTGCACTGGTTTCTATTTACATCTATTTCGTCCCGTATTGAAATGAGCGCTTTGCAATGCACGAAATAATTTCCAACTACTGGGTTCTACAATCTGCTATTCAGTATTCAGAATTTACCTTAAGAAAGATGAAAAAGGTGAATTGAATTTCTGATGAAGGGATTCCATCGTCATTCAAGAATGTTCACTGGAAATTGTAAAGAAAAAAAGTAATTAATATCAAATTAAAAATATGAAAAAGGTTTTATGTTTATGTGAACCTAGAACAAGTGTTAAGAGAAGAGATTACCTGATTAGAAGTTAGTTATTGAGGCAGATTATTAAACACTGGGAATCCCATTTAAGTATCTCCCATTCCAGTCGTTCCGAGAATTGATGCCTCGGTGGTTTCGTGATGAGAGGAGCCGCGGGGCCGAAAGAAAGGACGTGTTTAATCAAGCGTGACAAACAGCAGAAGCACCGGACTCTGAGAATGTTGTGTTCGATTTAAGTGAAGGCCATTTGAGACCATGCCCGAAACAGCATTCAAATAAGATTTCCAGTGTAATTTAAAACCATTTCGTGTGAACGTTACTGGAAAAAAAAGGTTCATGTTTTGATTAATACAATTTTATGAAAGCCAAAAAAATAAATCAACTTTCGGCTAAAGAGAGAGCATGAGCGGGTGTTCATATATTAGTGTTAGTACTAGTTCCTGGTTTATTAAGTTATTCAAAAGAATACTCTCCTATTCTTCTAAACGCCTGACACGTTTCAGGCAATTAGAAGAAACCAACCATAGAGCATTCAAACACACATTTAATGGCTATCTAACATTTTATTTATATTTTCAGCTAATTAATGAAACATACCGTTATATAATAATAAGGATAATGATTTTATGTTATACATTTAAAAAGTCTAATTTTCAATCGAAAAAGACGAATTTTAGACAAAATAGTTAAATTTTCTACCAACCAGTTGAATGATTAAAAAAATAGTTGAATGTTCAGTTAAAAACATAAATTTAAAAAAAAACGAATTTCCAACATAGAAGATTAATTTTTCAGAAAAAAAGGCAAAATTTCAACAAAATACATACATATTTGAATAATTAGTTCAATTTTTCAACCAAGATGTTCAACCAAAAATGGTGTAGTTCAAAGTGTTAAATTTTTTAGTGAACAAGATGAATTTTCTACAAAATAGTAGAATTTTCAGCCCTAGAATATGAAATTCCAACAAGGTAGTTAACCTTTAATGAATCACTAGAATGCTCAACAAAATAGATGAATTTTTAGTTCAATGAATTAATTTGTAACCAAAGAAATGATATTTCAACTAAAATTATGAATCTTCAAACAAAAATCGACTTTTAAGAAATTATTTTAACTTTCAACTAAGTAGTGAAAGTTTTCAACCTAAAAGGTCAATTTTTAACGCAAAATGTGATAGTTAATATTTCAACAAAAAATATGTTCAATCAACGAAACGAACTTTCAACAAAATAATTGAATCCTTCACTAAGAAAGTTAAATTTTTAACCAAGCGTTTGCATTTTTGACCTAGAAATTGATTTTCTACGAAAAAATATATATTTTCAACCGAGTATTTAAATTTCCAAACACGTATTTCAATTTTTCACAAAAATTTTGAATTTTCGAGCAAAAATACAAATTTTCTAGAAAACAGTTGAATTTTCAACAGGAAAATTAATTTTCAACCGCAACAGATTAGTTTTTATCCAGACGCCTGCATTTTTAACCAAAAAGGTGAAATTTTGACAGAAAAAGATGAATTAAAAAAAAATGTATTCAAGAAAGAAAACAAAATTCAATAAAATTATTGAATTTTTGAGTTAAAAAGACGAGTTTTTAACAAATTAGTTAAATTTTGAACCCCAGACTGAATCTTCCACAAAAATAATTAACTTTTGAGGAAGTATTTCAACTTTTAACTGAGTAGTGAAATTTTCAACTTAAAAAGATCAATTTTTAAAGCAAAATGTAATTAATTATAATTTAACAAAAAATATTTTAATTAAAGATAAGAAGTATTTGCATGTGATCAACAAAAACGAACTTTTAATAAAATAATTGTATCCTTCACTGAAAAAGTTCAATCTTCAACTAAAAATTTCAATTTTCAAACAAAAAATTGATTTTCTACCAAAAAAGATAAACTTTCAACAAAATACATAAATTGTCAACAGAATGCATAAATTTTCAACCAAGTATTTAAATTTCCAACCAAGTATTTCAATTTCTCACCAAAATGTGGAACTTTTGAGCAAAAAATACAAATTTTCTAGAAAACAGTAGAATTTTCAAAAAAAACACACCAAAATGTGGTTTTCAACCGCAACAGATTAGTTTTTATCTAGACGCTTGCATTTTTAAGCAAAAAAGTGAAATTTTGACAGAAAAATATGAATTTTCAAACCAAAAAAATGTATTCAAGAATGAAAAAAAATGCATTCGAATTGTTGAATTTTTTAGTAAAAAAGACGATTTTTTAACAAAATAGTTAAATTTTGAACCCCTTAATGAATCTTCCGCCTAAAAAATTAACTTTTAAGGAAGTATTTCAACTTTTAACTGAGTAGTAAAATTTTCAACTTAAAAAGATCAATTTTTAACGCAAAATGTAATTGTTAATAATTTAACAGAAAATATTTCAATTAAAGATAAAAAGTATTTGGATCTGATCAACAAAAACGAAATTTCAATAAAAGGATTGTATCCTTCACTGAAAAACTTTAATTTTTAACTAAAAATTTCAATTTTCAACCAAAAAATTGATTTTTTACCAAAAAAGATCAATTTTCAACCAAATACATAAATTTTCAACAAAATTCATAAATTTTTAACCAAGTATTTAACTTTCCAACCAAGTATTTCAATTTTTCACCAAAATGTTGAACTTTCGAACAAAAAATACAAATTTTCTAGAAAACAGTTGAATTTTCAACCAAAAAATTGATCTTCTACCAAAAAACATAAACTTTCAACAAAATACATGAATTTTCCACAAAATGCATAAATTTTCAACTAAGTATTCAAAATTTCTACGTAACTGTTAAATTTTCTAGCCGAAAATTGAATAAATCAATTTTCAACAGAAAGGGATGAATTTTGAATAAAAAATGTTCATTCAGGGAAGAAAAAAAATTTCAATCCCAAAGTAATTTAATTTTGAACCAAATAATACAATTTTCAACCAAAACAGATCAATTTTTAACCGAGTCCGAGGCCTGTAATCATAAAATCAAAAAATCATAAAAAAATCATTCAAAGTAATAAAATAATAAGTTAATACTAGGCATTAAGACAAATTGCAAAAAATTATCTACTTTAAATTAAAGTACAATTGCCATTTTTTAGTGAATGGCTTAATTTATTATTTAACATGCTTAATTGAAGCTCAAAACACAAATTTTTCCTGGAATTTAATAAATTTTACTATCTCAAATTGTAACTTGTGCAAGGAAAATCATAAAATCGGCTATTTTACCTTGTAATATTTACTAAATACCACAAAACTGCTTCCAGAGTTCAAATTATGCACTTTGAATGGTAAATTGAGCCACTAAATTTTTTTCGTAACCAAACTGCAAAATCAAAATGAAATGTTCATCTTTGAAGCTTGTAAAACATGAATTTGAATTGCAACTCTTTTTAAATATAGGACATAAAGTCATTTTTTATTTTTTTTCAAAATTTAATACTCCATGGTTCATTTCTTCCAATTGCCTAAAACTCGTCAGGCGTTTAGAAGATTTGTTGAGTTTTCTTCTGAATGGTAAAATAACGCTTCCTCAAAAGTGATTTAAAACACGTAAAGTAAAGAATTTATTTTCACTTATAAAAAAAAAGAGCTCGATACTATCGTTTCTTCAAATATGTAAAACTTTCAAAAAAGGTGAGCAAAATGAAAAAAAAAAGATTTTCTGCTATACAACAACTTCTATAAGCAGCCCAGTTTCTAATTCATACAATTCTTCTATGATACTGTTTTGCTGAGTTTTTACAATAGAATAACATATTTTGAACATAATTAAAAAATAAATAAAATTTAAAAAAAACATGAAACAAAAAAAACATAAAAACATAAATTAAAAACATAGAGAACAAAGATTTGGATTTCACTTATTTCAAAAAGGGCTCTATATGTTTTTTGTAATATTTAAAACATTAGAAACTATTCGAAAGTGATCAACAACTGTACTTTTTTTGTTAGTTTTTGATACAGAATAACACTTCATAAAAAATAATATGAAATGTGTGAAAAAAAATGTCCTCAACTTTAATTCTAATTTTCACTGAACATAAGAATTTTTTAAAATAAATATTTGACCTTCAAAAATAATGGTCAAACATCAATTTCCCTTTTTCGAATTTTTGCCATTTCTTTGGTTTCATTTTTAAAAAAACATCTTGCTTAGTTGAGTTGTTGATCTTGAGTTGTTCGTAGACCAGAATACTGAAAGTTTATTTTAATAAATAAATATGTGTAAGTCTACTTTTTTGTCAGAACTTATTCTAGAGGAAAGAACCTCAGTTTTCTTTTAAACCTAAAAAGAAAAAAATGGTCCAAATTCGAAAAAAAGTGATTTTTTTACCTTAATTTTTGAACTCCCTATATATTTTTTGTTTCGAAAAAACGCTTATGGTAAATGGAAAGAGCGTACGAAATTCTTGTGAAATAGTAAAAGACAACATTTTATTGTCATGAAAATAGTAACAATTTGCTGAATGCGAGGGTACATCCAAAACACACAAAAACATCATCCCCTCACTATCGATAAATATTTTTCCCAAAAGACAAATCTTTTCCTATAGATTGAAATCCAGTAGGACTACGCTTTTCCGAAGTTTGAGTCATCGGAGAACTTTTTTTTTTTTAGGTGGAGTCACTTCAGAAATAATGCTCCATAAAAAAAAATTAATCCTAAGGCGAAAAGGGAAGTAGTAACCTGAAATTAATCAGGTAAAGATGTCTAATAAGTCGAAATTATGAAGGCACTTCTCATTCAGCTTTTAAAAATTAATTGTATTTTATCTCTGCTCTCGAATTTTGTTTCAAATTTCTTATTTCTGAAATCCTTGTTGTTTCGGTCGGGTGTATGTACGTCCGTTCGTTCTTTTTTCCTGGAAGGGGAAGTAGGGGAAGTTAGAAGAGAGGAAAAGTAACCGAAAGGAGGAAAAATTTTCCTTTTTTAACTTAAGTTCCCTCATAACTTTCAGTTATTTTTCAGGATAATAGCCATCACCAGAGATTCTTTAAACTAAAATAAGAAAAATCTGTTTACTGATTTTGTTTTATTTATTGTTTGGTTTGGAAATTACGATTGATTTATTCTCGTGCGTGAAAATGACGTACGGTAGACATCGTGTTAACGAAGTTACAGATTCTCGTAATCAAGGACCGAGGGTTTGAACCGTGACCGTCTGTAGACATTCAATATGCCATGCCGCGGTTGTTAGCATCCACAATGTTATTCATATATTCAGATCTATACCCCGTGGATGCGTGTTTCTCCTACGTATTTCGTATGAATACACACAAGCGAGAAAACAGCATCTGGAAGATCATAGAGGAAAGGAGATGAAGAAGAAAATCTGCAATCATTCAAACATCAGGACGGTCACCACTTTGCGTCAGAAAATCAATTTTGGAAGCACAATCACCCTTCCTTCGAGACCATACTTTTCCTCCCTAACTACCTCTAATTTTACTTTCCCTCTTCTCTCACAATTCCCCTACTTACCCTACTATTCACTTACTCACATACCCTTACTTCACTACTACCATTCCCCTCCTTTCCCCTTCGTTACTGCACTTCTCTCCACACATCGTCTACTACCCATCCAATTACTTCTTTTACCTCCTTTTTAGCCTTTCACTACCCTAATGCACAACCCTATCCCTTACTTTTCATTCAATGATTCCTCTCCCCTACTTCTCTTCACTTCCATCCTACTTCTTTCCTCAATTTCCCTCCCTAATCGAGCTTTCTCTTCAACCACTATCCCTACTTTCCCAAATTTCATTCATCCTACATGCCTTCCCTTGCCCTAATTATTCCTCCTATACTTCTTTTCTCCACATCCCCTTACTTTTTTGACCTCCATTTTAGCCTTTCCATACCCTAATGCACAACCCTATTCCTCGCTTTCCTTTCAATGATTACTCTCCCCTACTTCTCCTCACTTCCATCCTACTTCTCTTCTCAATTTCCCTCCCTAATCGACCATTCTCCGCACCCACTCTTCCTACTTTCCCAAACTTCACTCATTCTACATGCCGTCCCTTGCCCTACTTATTCCTTCTGTACTTCCCTTCTCCACAATTCTTGTACTACCCCTATCGCCCTCCACTTCTACTTCTCATCCCTGTCTTTACATACCCGAATTCTCAACCCTAGCTCACCTCTAACTTTCCTTTGCCAACTCCCCCTCCCCTACTAACCCTGACTTAAACACTACCCATCCCCTAATTTCCTCTCCTTTAGCCGCTCTTGCCTTTACCACTCACTTTCGCTGCTTCTCCTACTCCACCTTACCTCACTTAACCTCCCTTCACTTCTCATACATCCTCGAGTCTCACTTCCCAATTCCATTTACCTACCCTGCTAACCTTCCCACAATTTTTCCACATCCCCTCCTGTACTTCTGCTTCCACTAATGCCACTTCCCACACTTTACTTAACTTACTTCCCTCTATCCTCCTTGCTAATCTCTGCCCTAATTTCCCACCCTATCCTTCACTACCTTCCCCTTCAAAATCGTTGCTTCAATACTACCCTCTCCTAATTGCCCCCCTCCTTTCTCGTTCTTGTCCTTACCTTAGTTCCCCTACTTTCCTTCTCCTCACTTCTTCTAAACCCCCTTACCTCACATCTAATTAGTAACCTTTCGGAGCAAAAAGTTTGTCGATAGGACGGACACCTCACAAGACTAATTTTATTTTCCTTCATTTCTCTTAAATAATTGCACATACTTCCATTATATTTGGTTAAATTCTACAGAACGACCTGCTTGTTTATCTTATCACAAAACGTCTAAATGGGTAACCATAGAATTGATTCCATACACGAAGCAACGCAAATCTGATTCTTTATACGGAGTGACCCTAACCTGATTCTTTATGCAGATTTAGTCGAACCCATACTTTCCCTCCCCTATTACGCCTTCTGTTACCTACTTTACCTCTCCTTACTTTACACTTCAATTTCCCTTATCCTACTTCCCTCTCCTTCCTTCCCCTTCACACCCCTTCCTTCCCCTTCACACCTCTCCCTTCCCCTAATCATCCCTCCTCCACTTCCTTTATCCTCACTTCACCTACTTTTCGTCTCCTCACGTCACTTTCCCTCCTCCACCAACCCTAACCTCCTTACTACCCTCCCCTCACTTCCTACTACAAAAAAAACACTCAAAACAACATATTCAAAAATAAGGGAAGCAACTTCGCACCCACAGGAAACAAAAAGAAAGCAACCATAAAAGCACAATTCGAGTGGTCCTCTCCACAGGAAATTTCCATTTGGCACTCGAAAATTTGTACCACAGTGGATTATATTTCAGACAGAGGTAGCATCCATTGTCAATGCGATAACGAACTTGTCGACGATGTGCAAAGCCGAGCTGAATAAATCGGTGACATGAGTCATTATATTTCTCGAGTGTGAATCAAAATCCCACCTTCCTCGGTTTGGAAAAGAAGGGAGAATTGTGATTGAGTTTGGGGCGAAGGGGGTTGGGGAAGGGGGTGAATCGAGGACATTAGAGTCGTTCGCGAAAAATGGGGTTTGTTTGGTACAGAGTCCTTCACTAGAGACAGAATGAGTGCAATGGAGAGAGAAAGAGAGAGTGAAAGTGGTTGGAGGGGGGGGGGGGTGAAAGAGAGGATAAGGGATGGGGAAGAGGAACCTGATTATTTTTATTTTGCGTGTTGCGCACTTGAGTGCGGTCGACGCGTACCCACAATGCAATACAACCGACTCGCGCGGGATGGATAATGATGAGTGGCGGGAAATACAAACGAATATGCCACGAAGTGACACCTCTCAATGACTCTCACGACTAGTCCTATCGTCAGAATGAACTACACTCGAGCAATAATGCTGAAGCGATGAACCCCTTGTTTTTAATGAGAAATAACGGACCCACGCTGCTGTCACTTCGATTATACTCCTCCTTCTCTCTATTATTGCTTTCTCGAATGAGGGATTGCCATTTCTTTGTAGATAATACAAGGAATTCGAGAGGGGGTGTTGTATTCTTTATTTAGTTTCGAATTTTTAGATTCACTTTAATTACACTTTACTCACTTTAATCAATTTTATTTTCGACAGCCGAGACTACTGATTTCAATTTAAAGTGTTTTTGAATTTCCCGCCGTTATTTGTATGCTGGTCGTGCTTTAGGTAAATGAAATTTTGTGTAATGCAAAGTATGGGGAGGATTGAAATATCTTACGCAAGAAAAAATTTTACGACAAAAATTTTAAAACCACATAATCGTAAAACCTAGAGGTATTGCATTTTCAACAAAATAGATGAATTTTCAACCAAATCCTTGATTTTTAAAGCAAAATGAACTTTTAACCAAGAAGATTGATTTTCTACCAAGAAAAACCAATTTTCAACAAAATACATGAAGTTTCAACTAGAAGAGTTTAATTCTAAGTTAAACAAATTAATTTTAACAAAAAAAATAAAGTCCAACAAAATAGTTGAATTTTCAACCAAAGATATGAATTTCCAACCAGAAAAGATCTATTTTCTATCAGAAGATGAATTTTCAATGAAATAGACAAATTTTTTACTAAATAGTTGCTTTTCAACTCAAAAAGATCGATTTTAAACTAAAAGTGAAATAATTTAATTTGCAGTTAAAACAATCAATTTTCAACCCAAGAAAAAAGGAATTGATACAATACCAAATAAATGTTTACAAAGTAGTTAAACTTTTGACCAAGTAGTTGAGTTTTGAACCATAAAAGATGAATTCTCAATGAAAAATGTTATAGTTGATATTGCAGCGAAAAAAGATTTTCATTTCAAATCAAAAACCGTTATATTTGACAAAAAGAGAAAAAATACACGAATTTGCAACAAACTACTAGAATTTGCGATTAAAACAACAAATTTTCAACTAACAAAAATTAAATTTTAGATAAAAATGGAACAGCTAAAATCACTTTAAAAATTTATTTCCAGCCAAAAGTGAAACGAATTTTCAACCAAAATCTTAATGTTTAACCAAATAGTTTTATTTTCTTCCAAATTGTTCAAAATACATTAATTTTCAACTAGGAAAGATCAATTTTCTGTTTAAAATATCAATTTTAAACCAAAAATAGAATTTTTACATTTTCAGTGTAGAAAACTAATTCTCAAAAAAAAGATTTTTGTTTAAAATAGTTTAATTATCAACATTCAATCATAGCGTTAAATTTTCAATTTAAAAGTTGATTTTTGAACCAAGAAGAATAATTTTAAAAAAAAGTGAAATTATGAACAAAAGGCATGAGTCTTTGACAAAAGTTTGAATGATACCAAGGAATGAATTTTCACCAAAGTAGTTCAACTTTCAAACAAGTAGTTGAATTATCGACCAAAAAAGATTACTTTTTGAGGAGAGTTGCATTTTCAAAATGTTAATTAAAATTTTAATTAAATAGTAGAATTTCTAACCAAATGAGATTAATTTCGAATCAAATATATAATGCTAGATTTTTCAACGAAGAAAATTAACTTCTAACCCAGACAAGTTGGATTTTCTTATTAGGTTCTATTAATACAGTTGAAATTTAAGCGAAAAAACGAGAAAAAGTGAAAGTTTCTTGAAAACAGGAGTAAAATAAGAATTCTTGAAAAAACCAAGAGAGTTTAGTATTCTTATTAACCAAGAAGATTATTTTTCTAAAAAAAAAGAGATAAATTATCAACAAAATAATGAATTTTCAATTTAAAAAAATGAATTTCAATAGAAACTGGACCAGTTTAATTTTCATTTAAAAAAAAATTCTCTAACATACGATGAGTTTCCAAAAAAATACATGAATACTAAATTTAAAATATCAATTTTCAACGAAAAATTAAATAGTTACCCAAAAGTTGATTTTTAACCAAGAAGATTGATTATCTAAAAAAGAGTGGAATCATCAACATAATGCATGAATTTTACAACAAGTACTTGAATTTTCAACAAAATATCTAAATTTTTAACAAAAAGATGAATCTTCAACCAAAAGAATGAATTTTTAACAAAGTACAACTTTCAACCAAGTAGTAGAATTTTCTTCCCAAAATGATAACTTTTGGAAAAAATTGTTGAATTCGCAGCATAATAATAACATTCTTAATTGAAGATATAAACGTTAGAAGGAAGCAACTGAAAAAAAAGAAATAGTAGACTTTCTAACCAAACGAGATTAATTCCGAATCAAAAATATAATAGTAGAGTTTTCAACCAAGAAAATTAACTTTTAACCAAGAACAGTGGGTTTTTCTTATTGGACGGCCCCTAATTTAATTAAAATTATTTTCGTACTACACTCGACTCGCGCTTTAGGACCCCGCGGTTTAGGAGTTCCTGGAACTGCTGAACCACGCAGTTTGTCAGCTCGCGGGGTCGAGGGAAGGTTGTCAATCAAGCGACACCACCAGTAGTGGAGCGAGAAAAGCGATCAGTACACTCAGTCGATAAGTGCGTCAGCTGTCAGCACATACGTCATTTTGTTTTCAGTTTTTAGCGAGGTGTCTCGATTTCGGTTGTGTTCCGGTTGAGTTTCGGTTGTGTTACGATTTTTAAAAATGCCGAAGGAAAATAAGAGACAGCGTTTGTCGTTCAAAGAGAAATCTGAGCTTGCAGGTCAAGTGAAAGCAGTTAACTGGCGAAGCTGATTGGAACAATAAGGTTGAAAATTATGAATACCAGAACAAAAAATGGTCGAAAACTAGTAATAATATGGTGTTGGAGGCTGTTCTGATAGAATGGTTTAAGAGATCGAGAGACAGAGGCCGCAAACGTCCGCAAACGTTTGAAGTAAGTAAGCAGGAAAAACATTATTTTTACGTCTAGCGGATTATTCAAATTGAAGTTTTCCTTCAAGTTTAAATTAATATATGTATTAGATAATAAAATGAACGAAATGAAACAAATCTTTTTTACTACGGAGAAAAATCCAACAGAAATGGTTCACACGGCTCTGACTGTTTACATTCGGATTTCCTCGATTTAGGACCAAGGCTATTTGCAGGAAACCCCAGACACTGGCCCTAAACCGAGGGTTTGGCGTAGTATCAAATAGTTTCAATTCATTATTCATTTTTCGATTGATGTTCATATAAAATTACATTCATATTCCATATTTGAAAATAGGAGGGTGTTCAGCTTCAGTGTGACATGACATTTTGATGGTGGCTTAGTTAGAAATAATTATTTGAATAATACACTTAAGTTATAATTAAATTTAAGAATTTTAAACTAGATTAAAATCAAATTAAAAATCCTATTTAATGTCCAATACTCAAGTTAATGTATAGAATTTCTGAAAATAAAAAAAGAATCCAACGATCGAATTTGGACAACCACCAAAAAATGCTCATATTGCAATTCCTAAAAACAAAAGAAATTGTCTCTTTGGACAAAAATAAAAAAGAGGAAAGAAAAATGAGAAGGCAACCAAACAAATGCCCTTCCTTCTTTTTTTTGTATTTCTTTCGACTTCTTTATTTTTATTATTATCAAATAAAAATATGAAAGCATTTATAATATTTACCAACGTTTCGGTGCTCATACAGCATCCTTATCAAGAGAGAGCGAGAGAGAGAGAGATCTAATGTTTGTAGGTGATTCAAAACCAATCTATTTAGATTATTACATTTTCACAAACAGGAAAAAGAAACAATCCAAAATTTTTTATAAATGACTAAAATTGCTAATATTTAGTGCATTCTTCTTACAAAAATTTTTAAATAAAAAGATTTCTTTCAAGAAACTGAGGTAAAATTTATTTAGACTCAATTAAAAGAAATCGGAAAATATTCATAAACAAACCCTGCAGATTGGAAACGAATCATTTGTTTAGTGTCTTTTTGAAAATTTTGGAATTAAGATTGAACAGAAATCTATTTCATCATGATTTTGAATGGTATACAGAAAATTGTATGAATATTAAATTTGTTCAACATAAGTTCAATAGTTTTCGAAATTTGACCAAAGAACGGGAGAACAAAAGTATTAAAATAACTATATTCTCTCAATTACTTCTGAATATCTGTAGATAAAATGTTACTTTTTTTCTTTTTGATTTGTTGAATTCTAATTGTGATATGTTTCTCAATTAAATTTTGTGGGTAATGATTAAAAAAAGGATATTCCTAACAATTCTCAAATTCTTTTTGTGAAAGGAAATGTGGGACAAACTAAGAGTTTTCTCAACTACGCTTTTCATTACCTGAATTTGGTTTTGAAAAGGATGAGCGGAAAGGAAATTAAAAATTCTACCTGAATATGTACTTTTCCTATTACAATTGGTAATCTTGACCTTAAATTACTTCTATGTCCAAAAAACTTATTTTATTATTTTTCTTTATTCACTGGGTAAATTGAAGTTTTGGATGAAAACTGTTAAAAGCATCAATAACTGCCTGCAACTTTGCTAGAGGAACACATAATAAGGTGTCATCAACATACCGAAAGTAAAAGAGCAAAACAAAATCTAGCTTCTTAAAAGCAAAGACCTCCAAGTCTTCCATAACTATTTCTGCTAAAATCGGAGAAATGACTGAACCTCTGGGAGTACCAAACTTTAGCCTATAAAAAGATCCATTGAATTTAAAATAATTTGAGTTTATAAGGAAAACTGTCCCTTTAATAAAATATTTTTGACTTAATCGAGTACGTGTTTCTTTATTGTCCCATCTATTTAAAATTCCCCGTTTAACCAATTCAAGGGATATACTTGGAAACATTGCAACAACATCCAAAGAAATCATTACATAGTTGAGTATCAAATTGAAGTTTTGTTCTAAAAATTTCGTGGGAGTATTAATAGTTAAAATAACCATTCTCAAAGGATAGCCATCTTTATGAATCTTTCTGAAACCATGACATCTGGCAAGAACTGTGTCTTCGGTTTTTATATCAGTCCATCTTATATCTTTTCCTAAAAGTTTTTTCTTTCTCCAATTGTCTAGAATCTTGAAAGTGTCTCTTCTTAATTGTTTTAACGGATTTTCATTCAATATATCAAAGTTATCACAATGGGAAAGTAAATCCTCCATATTCCTAATATAATTCGATTTCTTCATACAAACTGTAATATTGCCTTTATCAGCATTCATGCAAATTATATCAGGGTTGTTTTTGAGGAAACCTTTCGTTATCTTGAAACCTTCAGAAATTTTGCGATCAATACTACTTATGTGCAAACAATTCTTATCAACAAAGCTCTTTGACAAATGTAAAACCTTGTTTCGGAAATCTTGTTGATCTAATATTGGAATTTTGTGTATACTTGATTCAACATCTTTGACTATTTCCATCATGTGTTTCGATTTCGTTTTTATCACATGGTTTCTAAAACCTTTACCTAATCTGAGAACATCTGTAACTGAATCAGGAATTTGAATATTTGCCAAATTTACAAACCAAGGATCCTTATCTTCTTCTTCAAAAATCTTGTGTAAATTTAAATTTTGCTCTTGAACATTAGTTTGTTGATCAATCAAAATAGAAAGTTTGTTCTCATGTTTTTTATCATTGCTTCAAAATCTTCGATTAACCCTTGTGTATAATATCACCATCCTGACCATCAATTAGTTGTATGTCCAAAAAAGTGATTTCATTATTTTTCTCTATTTCATGGGTGAATTGAAGTTTTGGATGAAAACTGTTAAAAGCATCAATAACTGCCTGTAATATTGCTAGAGGATCACATAAGAAGGTGTCATCAACATACCGAAAGTAAAAGGCAAAACAAAATCTAGTTTCTTGAAAGCAAAGATATCCAAATCTTCCATAACTATTTCTGCTAAAATCGGAGAAATGACTGAATCTGTGGGAGTACCAAACTTTTGCCTATAATAAGTTCCATTGAATTTAAAATAAGTTGAGTTCATAATAAAAACTATCCCTTTAATAAAATCTTTTTGACTCAATCGAGTACGTGTCTTTATATTGTTCCATGTATTTAAAATTGCCTGTTTAACTAATTCAAGGAGTATACTCGGAAACATTGCAACAACATCACATGAAATCATTGCATGGTCATCAGAAACAGTTTTTTCAATAATAATTTTTTGGAATTTCCAGCTATTTTTAATGTTGTATTTTGAAGTTGCAATGGATTCTTTAAGTATCAAATTAAAGTTTTGTTCTAAAAATTTCATGGGAGTGTTAATAGTTGAAATAACTATTCTCAAAGGATAGCCATCTTTATGAATCTTTCTCAAACCATACCATCTGGAAAGAAGTGTGTCTTGGGTATAATCAGTCCATCTAATATCTTTTCCTAAACATTTTTTTCATTCAATTGTCTAGAACCTTGAAAGTGTCTTTTCTTGATTGTTTTAACGGATTTTCATTCAATAAATCAAAGTTATGACGATTGGAAAGTAAATCCGCCATATCCCTTATATAATCTGATTTCTTCATACAAACTGTAATATTGCCTTTATCAGCATTCATGCAAATTATATCCGGGTTGGTTTTAAGGAAATCGTTTGTTATCCTGAAACCTTCAGAAATTTTACGATCAATACTACTAATGTGCAAACAATTCTCATCAACACAGCTCTGTGATAAGTGTAAAACCTTGTTTCGGAAGTCTTGTTGATCTAATATTCGAATGTTGTGTATACTTGATTCAACATTTTTGACTATTTCCATCATTTGTTTCGACTTACTTTTTATTACATGGTTACTAAATCCTTTACTTATTCCGAGAATATCTGTCACTGAATCAGGAATTTGAATATCTGCCAAATTTACAAACCAAGGATCCCTATCTTCTTCTTCAATAATCTTGTGTAAATTTAAATTTAGTTCTTGAACATCAGTTTGTTGATCAATCAACATAGAAAGTTTGTTCTCATGTTTTGTATCATTTTTTAAAACTTTTCGATTAAGGAAAATCTGATGTTTTAAAAGATCAATGATTTTATCTTGCTGTGAAAATACTTCTAATTCACTTCTAATTCTGGAAATTTTTACTTAAAAAAAATTAACATGATTTGAAACATCCTTGATCAGTAAATTCAGCATTGAGAGTTTAAAATTATTCAAATTATGTTCGAATTGTCTATTGCAAAAATTACTGTGAAAAGCAATATCTCGAAATTTGTTATGAAAGAAAAATACTTTTTGAGGTAAAACATTATTTCTTCGACATTCCATCAAAAACCTTTTCTGAAGGATACTGCCTCTTAATTTTTGGTTGATATCACACCATAATTTAACCTTTCTGAAGGCTTCAGGACCATATGCAACTTTGATCTGATTAAAAAACATTATTAAAATAATTATGATTAATTATTTTAATGTCCATCAGACGTATTGGAACTATCAGAAGATTCGATTTTGTGGTTATGTTTCGACGGATTTCATCTCGGAGGTCTCAATCTCTCAATCAATATAAAACTAACAATACATCTTTCATTTCATTAAAGTATACTTAAAATACAAAAATACACTTGAAATACACTACCAAATCTCTAAAAATTGATTTCAAGAAAACTTAACATTTTTCACGAAGATTGGGACAACGACTCACGATTACTAGTCCATAGCAGATTTGGAAATGACGATAACTGGGACAACGGTGCTTTTTGACTTTTCATTGTTTATAAATAAGAAGTAATATTGAATATAATGTAAAAACAATTTTTATAATATTCTAGGATGTGTAATGCTTCAATCAGTACCAATCATTTTTTAACTAATCCTTCCAAAACAATTTTCTAAATATTTGAAGTCAATGAAATCTCTTATGGTGACGAATTACTGGGAGGTTTATCTTAAGGAATTTTAAATTATATTAAAATAAAATTCAAAATCCTATTTAACGTCCAATACTCGAGTAAATGTATAGACTTTCTGAGAATAAAACAAGAATCCAGCGATCAAATTTTGACAACCACCAAAAAATGCTCCTACTGCAATTCCTAAAAACTCATTTTCCTCTCCTCTTTTTTATTTATGTCCAAAGAAACAAATTTGTTTGTTTTTAAGAATTGGAATAGGAGCATTTTTTTAGGGTTGTTTAAATTTGATCGTTGGATTCTTGTTTTATTTTCAGGAATTCTATACATTAAGTTATTATGAATCTACTTGTTCTCCACTTCCGGACACAGTTTCCTCGTTCCCATCGACTAATCCTACTTCGTTTACGGCTACAGCTAATCCGCAAGCCTGCGTACACTTATAAACCCGGTTACTGTCCTCGGTCCGCAATCGCGCTCTTTACGAGTTACCGCGACGGATAACTACTAGGGACCAATAAATAAAGCTCGCCGAAGAAATACGAGCGATCATTAAGTTATGAGTGTGCTCGCGAGTTTTCCCCGGGACCCGGCCGACCCTGCCGTGTATCATTGGCGAGTTCTCCCACGAGAGAAACATGAACATTTTCCATTTCTTGGTCCTCTTTCCCAACATTTTTTCCCCGATTCAGTTGGAAACCCTGGCACGATCCAAAAGGAGAAAGAGTGACCTAAGTCGATTCTTTTTCTGATAAATCAGGGTGTCTAGCGTCCTGGAAATCCTTAAAAACCTGGAAAAGTTCTCGAATTTTGTTTTCCTGGAAAAACCTGGAAAAGTCCTTCATTTTCTTGTCTGGAAAGGCCTGGAAAAGTTCTTGAATTTTCCTCTTATGGTCCTGAAGTTTTTATTTCCTTATGAAAAATAAGGTTTCAAACTTGTTATTTGCTTGAGGAACAAGGACTGCCGAACAATTTTTTGGTAGTTTCACGTACATAATAATTTATAACTCCTCAATTTTGTATTTATTTTTTAATTTTTTGTTTGGTTTGAAATCGAAAACTTTTCAAAGTTTCTTAGTTATTCCCGATTTTTTTCAACTTTAACAACAATTTCTTCTACAACAAAATTTTGGATATTTTTAGCAAAAGTGAGGAATATGCCACTAAATCGTTGATTTTTTAGCCATATAGTTGAATTTTTAAACGAAAAATGCAAATTTTCTTAGAAGAAAGTTAAATTTTCAATGCAGAACTTTTCTACGGGAAAAAGATGATTTTTGAATCCAAGAATGATGAATATTCAATCCATTAAGACGAATTTTCAATTAGGCGGTTGAATTTTCGAACAAAAAAGGTCACTCTCGAACCAAACAGTTAAATTTGTAACAAAATACTTGAATTTGCAATTACAGAATTGAATTTTCGACATATCAAGATGGATTTTCAAAAAAATTGAAGAATTAAAAAAATAATAATAATACTTCAGAACTACGCCATTTTTCATTTTATTTCTGATTTTTCGTTTTGTTTGAAAATAGAAAACAAACCATTTAAAAAAAATATTTTTCATTTTATCACAAAGCTACTATTGAAAATGTTTTGAAGTTTCTCATTTATTCCGATTTTTTTCAACTTTAACAAGAATTTCATGAACAAGCAAATTTTTGAAATTTTTAGCAAAAGTGAGAAATACTCCACTAAGCCGTTGCATTTTGAACCACATAGTTCCATTTTCAAACAAAAAATGCGAATTTTTTAGAAGATAGTTGCATTTCCAAACAAGAACTTTTCTACAAAAAAGATGATTTTTGAATCCAAAAATGATGAATTTTCAATCCAATATGACGAATTTTCAACAAAACAGTTACATTTTCGAACAAAAAAGATGACCTTTTAACAACACAGTGGAATTTTTTACAAAATAATTATATTTTCAATTTAAAAGTTCAATTTGTAACCACATAATGGAATTTTGGAACCTACAAAGATAAACTTTCAACCAAACAAGATGAATTTTCAAACAACTTTTCGAATTTTTAAACAAAAAAGATTCAACCTTAATCAACAATAGTTGAATTTTCAAGGCAGAAAACCGATTTTTCTAGAAGACAGTTGAATTTTACCAAAGAAAGTTTCTACCAAGAAAAATGAATTTTCAATTTAAAAGGACGAATTTTTAATTCAATGAGGTAAATTTTCAACAAAGTTGAATTTTGAAACAAAAAAGATGACATTTGGACAAAATATTTGAATTTTCAATTTAGCATCTACAACCAAAAAAAGGTGACGAATTTTTAACAAACTCGTTAAATTTCTAACAAAATAGTTGAATTTTAACCTAAAAATATGAATTTTTGACCAAGTTTTTTCATTTTAAAATAAAAAAGATTGAACTTCAACCAACGATATTTGAATTTTAAAACAAAAAGTTAAATTTCCAATCTAAAAAGTGAAATTTTTTATAACACAGTTGAATTTTCAATACAAAAGAAAAAAAGTTGGATTTTTAACAGAATAAATAAATTTTTAACAAAATAGTAAAAGTTTCAACTGAAATTATGAATCTTCAACGAAAAAAAATTATTTTTCACATCCTAACAGAACTTTCAACCAAGTGGTTGTATTTTCAATAAAAGAGATTAATTTTGAAAAAAAATATGATAGCTTAAATGAAACCAAAAAAATATTATAATTTGAAGAAAAGAAAGTCGAAGTTTGCCAAAAAGATGAATTCTTAGCGAAAAATGTAACAGTTGATATTTCAAATAAAAAATATTTTTAATAATAAGGTACATTTTCTACAAAACAGTCAATTTTTTCACTCGAAAATATGAATTTTTAAACGAAAAGTTAATTTTCAAGCAAGTACTTGAATTTTCTATTGAAATAATAGAATTTTCAACCCTTTAAGACAAATTTTCAACAAAATGGTTAACATTTTCACCAAATAGTTTAACTTTCTCACTAATGGTGAATTTTGAACTAATTGGTCGAATTCTGAAACAAAAACGATAAAACTTCAACAACAACAAAATTCAATTTAATCCAAATGTAGTCAAAAAGACGACTTTTTTATTTTAAAAAATACGAATATTCAGTAAAACAGTTAAATTTTCGACTAAAGATGGCTTTTCAACCAAATTTTTCCATTTTTAATAAAATAATTAAGTTTTCAACGAAATAGTTGAATTTTCGCAGAAAAAAGTAATATTCGAATATCAACAAAACAATTTTTTTAAATTTTAATCCAAGAAAGATCAAATTCCTACTAAAAGAGATGCATTTTCAACCAAGGAAGATTTCTCATTTAAGACGGGGAAAAAATGTTAACCAAATTTTTGAATATTCAAGTTATAAAGAAAAAAATTTCAAACAAAAATGGAATAGCTACATTTTTAGATAAAAAATTAATTTTTAATCGAATTGTTTAATTTTTTACCAAAAGTAGCTGTATTTCCAACAAAAAATTGAAATTTCGACAAAAAAGTTATTTTTCAGCAAATAGTTAAATTTTCTACCAAATTGTTGAATTTTGAAGCCAAGAAGACCAATTTGGTACAATACAGTTGAATTTTCGAAAAAAAAGTAATTTACGATCAAATAGTGGACCAAGTAGTGGATTTTTAACCAGAAAAATGCATTGACAACGAAACATGTAATAGTTATTTCAACAAAAAAAAAGTTTTGAATTTTAAATAAAAATCAGTTGAATTCAACAAAATACATAAAGTTTAATCTTGTTGGATTGAAAAAAAAATTGTTATCGACCGTAAAGTTTCATCTATAGTTTACATCTTCAATGAAGAAAATTAATCCTCAACTTGAAAAAAACATTTTTTTTTGGAAAAATAGTTAAATTTTCGAAAAGATGAATTTTCAACTGAAAATATGAATCTTCAACCAAAAATGGAATCTTTAAATTTTCAGGTAAAAAAATTAATGTTCAAACAAAAATAAAACGAATTTTCAACAAATTAATTGAATTTTTAACCAGAGAGATAAATTTGTAACCAAAAAAAATAAAATTTCCACAAAGTGGTTTAACATTCACGAAAAAAAAGGATTTTAAACGAAAGATGTAATAGTTGAAATTCCAACAAAAAAAAAAGGTTTCAATTTTAAATCGAAAAGAGTTAAATTCAATCAAGAAAGACAAATTTTCAAGAAAATGATTGAATCCTTAACCAAAAAAGATTGATCTTCAACCAATCAGTTGAATTTTCGACCAAAAAGTATGAACCTTCCAGCAAAAAAATTAATTTTTTACCAAAAACAAGACGAATTTTCAACAAAGTACATGAATTTTCAACTACAAAAGATCAAATTTCAACCAAAAATGAAATAATTACATCTTCAGTGCTGAGAATTAATCATACAAAAAAATACAAATAAAAAAAGGTAGTTAAATTATCAACCAAAGAAATTAATTTTCAACTAAAATAGTGAATCTTCAACAGAAAAGATAAATTTTAAAGAAAAGAGTTCAACATTTAACCAAAAATTTCAATTTTCAACCTAAACACTGATATCTTAACCAAAAAGATTAATTAATTTTACACCAAATCTTTGAATTTTCACTGCACAATTGTAAATTTTAAAACAAAAATAGAATATTTAAATATCCAGGTAAAAAAATTAATTTTAGACTAAAAATGAAACGAATTTTCAACAAATTAGTTTATTTTTTTACCAGAGAGGCGAATCTAGAAACCAAAAAAATGTTTGTTTAACATAGTGATAGAACTTTTAACAAACCCGTTGAATTTTCGAACAATAAAAGATGTCTTTCTAACAAAAAAGTGAAATTTTCAACAAAATAATTAAATTTGTAACAAAATAGTTGAATCCCTAACCAAAAAAGATTGATTTTCAACCAATCAGTTGCATTTTCGACCAAAAAGTATGAACCTTCCAGCAAAAAAATTAATTTTTCACCAAAAGAAGACGAATTTTCAACTACAAAAGATCAAATTTCAACCAAAAATGAAATAATTACATCTTGAGTGCTGAGAATTAATCATCAACCAAAAAAAAAAAAAAAAAATACAAATGAAAAGAAGTAGTTAAATTATCAACCGAAAAAATTAATTTTCAACTAAAATAGTGAATCTTCAACAGAAAAGATAAATTTTCAAGAAAAGAGTTCAACATTTAACCAAAAATTTTCATTTTCAACCAAAACATTCATGTCTTACCCAAAAAGAATAATTCATTTTCCACCAAATCTTTGAATGTTCACCTAAAAATGGTAAATTTCAAAACAGAAATAGAATAATTAAATATCCAGGTGAAAAAATTAATTTTAAACTAAAAATGAAACGAAGTTTCAACAAATTAGTTAATTTTTTTACGAAAGAGGCCAATCTTGAAACCAAGAGAATTTATTAAAAAAAAGTGATTTAACTTTGAACAAACCAGTTTAATTAAAAAAAATTTAAGATATCTTTCTAACAAAGAAGTGAAATTTTCAACAAAATAATTAAATTTTTAACTAGTTGAATTTTTAACCGCATTATTCAATTTTCGACATATAAGTATAAATGTTCAAACAAATAGTTGAATTTTTACCACATACCTAAATTTTCAATCTAAAAAAATGAACTTACAAACAAATGTTCGAATTGTTAAACAAACAAAAATTCAACTTCAACCAATGACATTTGCGTGTTTAATGAAATTGTTGACTTTTCAAATAAAAAGACGAATTTTTCAGAAGATAGTTGAATTTCCAATCATGAACTTTTGTAAAAAAAAATATGAATTTTCAATCGAGAAAGACGAATTATCAAAGCAGTTGAATTTTCGAACAAAAAAGATGGCTTTTTAACAAAACGTTTACATTTTCAACAGAATAGTTGAATTTTCGCATAAAAAAGTTAATTTTTAACCAAAAATGAAACGAATTTTCAAAAAATTAGTTACATTTCTTACCCAAGAGACCAAAAAGATGACTCTAACAAAATAGTTTCATTTTCAAGAAAATAATTAAATTTTTAACCAAATAGTAGCGTTTTTAACTAAACGAGATGAATTCTGAACCAAAAAAATAACGGTAGCTTTTTCACAAAAAAAAAATTAACTTTTAACTGAGAAAAGTTAGATTTTATTATTGGGTTCTATTAATTCAGTTCCAATTTAAGCGAAAAAACAAAAACAAAGAAAAAAATTGATTGCAAACAGGGGAAAAAATAAGAATTCTTCAACAAAGATAAAAAAAGAAAGTATTTAACGTCTTTGCAGACTATATGGAACTATGAAAGAAAAATCATTGTCAATATTTTTCTTTTCTGAAAAAGATCTTCTCCTTTCGCTCCACTGGGAACCGAACCACAGAACTACTGATCTTCGGTCAGGTGCTTTCCCATTAAGCTACTAGAGAGAACGATAGAACAAACTTTTTTCAGAAATACACGCATTATTTTGCTGGATGGTACAAATACAATTTTTCAAGAAATCTGTATTATCATCAGAGAATAACAGAAAATATTTAACGTGTTTTCAGACTAGATGGAACTATGAAAGAAAAATTATTTTCAATCATTTTTTTTCTGAAAGAAGATCTTCTCCTTTCGCTCCGCTGGGAAACGGACCACAGAACTACTGATTTCCGGTCAGCTGCTTTCTTATTAAGCTACTAGAGAGATAGAGAGAAGAAATTTTTTTCAGAAATACACGCATTATTTTGCTAGATTGTACAAATTAAATTTTTGAAGGAATCTGTGGTATCATTAGAGAATAACAGAAAATATTTAACGTCTTTTCAGACTAGATGGAACTATGAAAGAAAAATTATTTCCAATATTTTTTTTCTGAAAAAGGTCTTCTCCTTTCGCTCCTCTGGGAAATGAACCACATAACTACTGATTTCCGGCAAGGTCTGAAAAGACGTTCAATATTTTCTCTTATTCTCTAATGATAATAAAGATTCCTTGAAAAATTTGATTTGTACCATCTAGCAAAATAATGCATGTATTTCTGAAAAAACTTCCTTCTCTCGATCTATCTAGTAGCTTAATGGAAAAGCACCTGGCCGGAAATCAGTGGTTCTGTGGTTCGGTTCCCAGCGGAGCGAAAGGAGATCTTTTTTTTCGGAAAAAAATTATTAAACATAAGAAGAGTTTAAAGACCCCTAAATTGTTAAGTTAATCTGCCGTCTAACATAATCTTTAAATTAGATCAATAATCTCAAATGACCAAAATGTCTCAAGAATTTAATTAAACGTATTCTCATACAAGCATCAAATAGTGTCACATGTCATTTATTTAAATGTCACAAATTGTCACAAGAGAGAGGTGTGAGTCAAAAATCACTGAAAATAGCGTCACGTAATAAGTGAACGCTCTTATCAGCCAGTTAACAATTGATAAAATTTGTTTGTTTATCGCCAAAGAGATTTACGAACTCTGACCTCAATTCTCCGCTGTCTCTCCTCGGTTAGAAAAGAGGATCGTATCTCACTCACAGAAAAATAAAAATAACAATAAAATACGGCGGAAAGCCTCGTTCTGGAGGAGAGTGGCTTTCGGAAAGTGGGATCGGAAAGCAGAGGATGGAGAGAATGAAGTAGAAAAGGGTGGATGACGAAAAAGGAAAGAGCTTTGGTTCAGAGATTTTCTTCCCTGGGATGGAAAGCAAAGGAAGGAAGAAAAAAAGAAAGAGAGGGGACTTGTTTCGCAAACAGTTAGGAAGCGGCTAGCGCCGAGGATAAAGTGGTATCGGAACGAGACGATCGTCGAACAGATGCCGGGCCATAAAACAACCACTTCCTTTTTTCCATCCCCCCATCGTGTGCTACCCCCGAAGAGCAAGCCAACTAGCGTTTCTCCTAATGGGCCAAGACAAACTGCTGTTTGCTGTTTAGTCCTTTCTCAGGTTCACGAACTCACTGGGGTTCTTTAATTTCCAAATCTTCATTTATTTCAAGATCCTCAAATTGAAAAACCCTTCTACTGCCACTTCACAAATCGTAAAAGACAGTTACTTCAAGCAGGGTGTCCAGCGTTTTGGAAATCTTTGAATACCTAGAAAAGTCCTTGAATTTTTATTTACCTGGAAAACCCTGTAAAGTCCGTAAGATTCGTTAAAGAAAACCGAGTGCGTGGTAGTGGGGCCACACGAGAGAAGTGAAACTTTGATGGATCAACTTGGACATTTTTCTTAAGGAGTCATTATGAGTTTTGAGGAGATCGCATAGGAAGAGAGTGCAGAGAGAGGGAGAGAGAGAAAGCATAGGCAGGCTTTGTTTAGTGTGGCGGTAGTGGGGATATCGAAGATGATTTTTTAGAGCACTTCGCGAATCGCCGCACAAAAGGAAGATGCAAATAGAGATAGAAGGTAAGCGAGATACAAGAGATATGGAATTTATTCGTTCGTTCGGTCGTACGTTCGGTCGTACGTTCGGTCGTACGTTCGGTCGTTTTTTTCAATTTACACCCGTCCCAAAAGAAGTTTTACTTGAAAAATATTTTTTTTTCAGCTTGTTCTCTCTCGAATGAAAAAAGACTGCTGAATAGGGTGATCCAAATTTTTTTCCGCATTTTCATGCATATCGCCCAGAAATTTTTTCGAATCCACAATAAGGTAAATCCATTTTTTGTTCTTGAAAAAAATGATATTTAGAGAACACGTATTTCCCATATGAAAAAAGACGTTTTTGTAAATTTTGTTCAGAATCGTCAAAATTAGCTCAATCCAGTTGGAACTTAACATTTCTGTGCACAATTTGCCATAGAATACAAATAATATATATATTTTTTAATATCACCAACAGAAGTCTGTTTAATAGGGTCCCAAAAAACCCCATAAGTGAAAAAATGGGTTTTGCGAACTTTTCGCGCTAATTATGATTTTGTTGTGGCTTTTTAAATGAAAATTGTCTCTAATACATACAATACTTATACTCATAACTAGATGTTCATGTAAATTGTTTAAACAATTTATTATTGTTTTTAGCAATTTTCTCTTAGAATAGTGTTAGAAAGACGCGGTTCTAAAAAAAATATTACATTTTTTGTCCAGTTTTCAACTAGAGTAAGGTAATAATTAATTAATGTTAAAACCATAATTGTTTAAACAATTTATTATGATTTTAATAATATTCGCTTAGAATAATGCTAGAAAATTTCAGTTTCTTCACCAATTTTCCACTTTTTGTCCAATTTTCAATTAAAGTGCGATAAATAATTGAATGATGCCAGAAAATAGCGGTTTTTCTGAAATATTCATCTTTTTGTCCACTCTTCACTTAGAGCGAGGTAAAATTAATGCAATTAAAAAAAAATTGTTTAAACAAATTAATACTGTTTATAACTATTTTCTCCCATCGTAATCCTAGATAGTTGCGGTTTTTTCTCAAATTTTCAAATTTTGGCAACTTGTTGCTTAAGGCAAATTAATCATTATTGCAATCAAACAAATATAATTTCGGGTATCCCTGAAATTTTAAGATTTCCTTTAAGTTTGTAGTTAGGAACAAATAATAATATTTTTGTTAATGTTATTTTAAACGAAAAAACTTTTAGTGACTACTTCAAAGAAAACTCCCAATTAATATGATCCATGTAGAAAATTTGAAGAATATTTCAATTTTTTTTTTTATTTCAGAAAAATATATTTGAAAAAAAAGAAAAAGGTTGTTTATAAACATGATTCTCTCTATTGTTTTTTCTATTATTTTTTTCATAGCTAAAAAGCCAAAGCAAAGTTGAAAATTTCATAAAAACCCGCAAGTTTCTAGCAATTATCTGAAAGAAGATAGTTATAAATAATAACAATTTTTTTAAACAATTGCGTTTGTTAACTTGCATTAATTATTACCTCCCTAAGTGAAAAGTGGAAGAAGGATAAAAATTTCAGAATAAAACCGCAACTATCTAGCATTATTACAGATGAAGATAGTTATAAACAATAATAATTCGCTTAAATAACTCTTCTTGCAAAAATGCAACAAAGAAAAGTTAAAAGTGGACAAAAAGTTGAATATTTCAGAAATAACCTCAATTTCTAGCATTATTTGAAGAAAATATTATTAAAAATAATAATAAATTTTTCAAATAATTCTGGGTTTATATTGACGATTCTAAATAAAATTTACAGAAACGTCTTTTTTTTTTATTATGGAAAATGCGTGTTAAACTTCATGGGGCTTGCGCCACCTCTAAATGTAATTTTTTTTCGAAAAAAAAATCGATTAATTTTTTGTGCATTCAAACAAATTTCTTGACTATATACGCATAAATTCCAGAAAAAAAATTTGGCATGCATTTTTTGAACACCCTACTGCTGAACCATTTGTTGGTAGTTTTCTTTTGATTTTTAATTCTTTGTTTTGTTTAAAAGTAGGAAAACACACCTTTTTAACAAACAATTTCGGGAAATTTTATTGGTCGCGGAAAGTCAGGGATTTCATAAAAATCTTGCAAAATATAGGAAATTTCTATAAAAGACAATTTAAATAACTGTCGAGGATAACAAATTTGAAATTTTTTTATTGTTATTGAAAATAGTTTTATCTTGCGTACAAAAGATTGCATGTTTAAAATCTTACAAGATTATGGGAAAATGAAAAATTGGTCAGAGTGAAAGTTAAACCGCTTAAATAAAAAATATTCTGTTGTTGAAGATTCATAATTTTAATTCAAAAATCATGCTTTTGGTTGAAAATTCGTTTTCTTTCTTGAAAATTAATCTTTTTAAATGAAAATTTAACTATTCCATTTGAAAATTCATACTTTTTGCTTAAAATCCATCTTTTTGGTTAACATTTTAACTACTTCGTTCAAAATTCATTTTATTGGCCTTAACTATTTTTTTTTTAAATTTGTTTCTTCTACTAAAAATTAATTTTTTGACTGAAAGTTTAATTATTCATATTTTGTAGATGAAAATTCAACTATTTTGTAAAAAATTTGTGTTTTTTGCTGAAAAATTTAACTGCTTTTTGGCATATTTTTCTTTTTGGGTTACAAATTCTATTATTGTGATAGAAAATTTAACTATTTGGTTAGTAATAAACTTTTTGATTGAAAATTATTATTTACCTATGAGTTAAAAATTCATCAGCTTTATAAATAATTTGTCTTTTTTGCTTGAAAATTCAACAATTTTATCGAAAATGTTTTTTTTTTCATTGACTGCAAAATCTTTTTTACTCGAAAATTCACTTCTTTTGTTAAACATTAGTTTTTTTGTCGTTTAGGTTAAAAATTCATCTTTGTATGTTGGAAATTCAACTGTTTGGGTAAAAAGTCAAATTTGTTTTTTGGTTGAAGCTTAGTATTTTTTACTTCAGAATTCGAATATTTGCTTTAAAATTGACTTTTGTAGTAAAAACTTTCAGTATTCTTTCAAAAATTTAACTATTCTGTTCAAAATTCAATTTTTGTGTGGGGAATTAAAATGCCTTCTAAAAAATTCAATTATTTCGTTCAAAATGTAACTGTTTGAAATTTAATCTTTTTTATTTAAAATTTGATCATTTGGTTAAAAATCCATCTTTGTAGGTTTAAAATTCATTAATTTGGTTAAAAATGCAACTATTTTATTGAAAATTTGATTATTTTTGGGGAAATTAAATTTAAATTAGCTTAACATCCAGTTACCAAGAACAGTTACCAAAAAACGGGCTTCTGACTATAGAATCAGATTTTGAGGATTTATGAGAAAGTTCGCATACGACACTTTTTTTAGTGAAGTATTTTGTATTCATTAGGTATTCTTCACTGTAAAAAAAGGTAACTAAAAAATGTATTTTTTCGTCCTGGAAAACCTGAAAAAGTCCTGGAATTATTTTTTGCAGAAATGCTGACACCCTGCCTAATGTTCTTTTTGTAGAAATTCCCTGACTTTTCTAAGATTTTTTTCAAACTCTCTGATGAAAATTCGTCTCTTTTGCTTTAAGGTCCATCTTATTGGTTGAAAATTTATCGTTTTTGATTGAAGCCTTTTTTGTTGAAATTTCATCTTTTCAGGTTTAAAAGTCAACTGTTTTTGAAAAAATTCAACTTTTTAATTCAAAATTTTAATTATTCACTTGTAAATGCAACCGTTTGGTTAATAATAATTCTTTTTGGTTTTCAATTAAACTATTTGAATGAAAATTCATCTGTGTACTATGTCGAAAATTTAATTAAGTGATCACAAATTCAATTTTTTTGTTCAAATCCAAGTATTTTGTTAAAAAGTTATGCTAGTTGGTCGAAAATTTAACTGTGTTGTGAACATTCGTCTATCTGGACAGAAAATTCGTCCGTTTGGATTAAAAATTCACCTTTTTTTGTTAAAAATTAGTCGTTCAAATCTCCTCCCTCATCCTATCACTCCCCCCTCTCACCCTTTTCCGACTCCCCCCCCCCCTACTTATCATACTTCCTCTCCCCACCCTCTAGAGAACGGAGTGAAGTTGGAAAGGGTAGGGGTAAAATTGGCTCAAGAACAGATTAAAATTGGCTAGTGTACGGGGTAAAGTCGGCTAGAGTGCGGGGTAAAGTCGGCTATGTACTTTCCATACTTCCACCACCCTCACTTGTCCTTCCGGGAAAAAAGTACGACAGACGGACAAACACCCGACTGAGACTATAAGGGTTTCTGCCCGGGGCTGCGAAACCCTAAAAATGTTGCAAGATTAAAATCCTGGTCTATAAATAACATTGGTCAGCGAAAATGAAAAAATGATCAGGAAAAAATCAGGCAAATATCTAGGAATTTGAAAATTATTTTTCACGGCCGCCCTGGAATCGTAATTCAATGATTTAATTTCCTGCTTACCAGATCCTTCCATCTTGTATTCAAGATACAGGAGAAATCAGATTTTGATCAGGAGGAAATCACATTGAATGCGATAAGTCGAATCGTAGGGTTGGCATCAGAGTTCCGGAGACGAAGATGGAGGAATTGACATTGATGGTGGTGGTCTGCATTCAGGGAGTTTGAACTGATTTTCCACTCGTGGGATATTCAATAAGGTAACACTGAAAAGGAAGACTTGAAGGAGGCTTGATGGGAGGTAAGTGAAGGTTGGAGGGTTGAAGGTGGATGGAAGCAGTGCAAAAACGAGCGTGCCTACGCACACAGCGAGATAAGTTCAGACCTGTATCCATCTTTATAACCGTCTATATATCCATCCTTATACGAAACTGTATAACCATCCATCCATACATTCATCCCTGTATCGACTTCTCCCTATTCCTTCAAGCCTCCAGCATTTCCGAGGGTCCCAGTGCCACTTGAAAACCCGACACTGTGATAGTCTTGTCCAAAGTGCTCCTGCATCGTACAACTTGCTTTGGTTGTTATCTCGAATATTCGATCATGTAGGCCTTTACAAATATTTTCTAAGAAGATAATCGATTTGTGGTTGATGAGGATGTTTAATGTTTTAGGATGAGTATTGAGTAGATATGAGATCTTTAGGATGTGATTTTCTGAGGGGAATAAATCGATGGGACAATATTTGTTCGTCAAATTACTCTGGCGTTGTAGGAACATCGCGACATCTTTTCACGTTCGATGCTCCCTCAGGGTACGCGCTGCAGGAAGATATTCTTCTCCTCTTGTTGAAGATTCCAAGGGTGAGCTTAATTGAATGCGGCGATGATACCAAACGATGCGAATTTTTGAGTGGATGCTACTCTGGATGCAGGAAGCATGATTTAATCGGTTGATTATTTGCAATTGGTACTTTAAGAATTCAAAAGAAAAGGTAGAGCAGATCATAGTTAATGCTAGCTGATCAGTTTGATCCCGTAATTGGATCAAAATCATATGTATCGATCTTCGAACAACATCAACAACACTTATAATTTCATATTATGTACAAATATTTTTCAAGAAGATAATCGATTTGTGGATGATGAGGATGTTTACCACTTTAGGATGAGTAAGATCATCATGAATAAGATCATCAGGAAGCGATTTTTAAAGGAGAATAAATCAAAAGGGACAATATATGTTCATTAAATGACTCTGACATTTTGGTAGCTTCAAGACATCTTTTCATGTTTGGTGCTCCCTCCGGATACATGCCACCGGAAGATAATCTTTACCACTTGTCAAAGATTACAAGGGTGAGCGGATTAAAATTCAAAGCGGCGATGATACCAAACGATTCGAATTTTTGAGTGGATGCTACTCTGGATGCAGGAATCATGATTTAATCGGTTGATTATTTGCAATTGGTACTTTAAGAATTCGAAAGAAAAGGCAGAGCAGATCATAGTGAATGCCAGCTGATCAGTTTGATCCCAAAATTAGATTAAAATCATATGTATCGATCTACGAACAACATCAACAACACTCATAATTTTATATTATATACAAATATTTTCCAAGACGATAATCTATTTGTGTTTGATGAGGATGTTTACCACTTTAGGATGCGTAAGATCATCATGAATAAGATCATCAGGATGCGATTTTTAAAAGGGAATAAATCGGAGGGACAATATACGTTCATCAAATTACGCTAACGTTTTAGGAACATCACGACATCTTTTCACGTTTGAATCTATTCTTTTGAAGCTTTGAAGCTACTCTAGATGCAGAAAGTATGATTCAATTGGTTAATTATTTTCAATTGGTTTAAAAATAATTCGAGAGAAAAGGTAGAGAAGATCACAGTAAATGTTAGTTGATTTTGATCACGAAGTTCCGATCTCAATCCGATCCTCAAGATTAATTGTCATAGAGATTCACAGACCAATATAGAAGAAATGGAATTTTCAACTTCACCCTGGAATTATAAATTTTCTAAAGATTCCTTTGCTGATCCTAGGATGTTATGAACCTACCAGAAGTGGGATTTGGAACTAAGTATATCTATAGAGACAATTTCAGAAAAAAAGAAAATTAATTTCAGGTGTTGAATATTCGTTTTTTTAGTTGAAAATTGATTTTTTCAACTGAAAATGTAACTATTCCAGTTGAAGATTCATTATTTCAGTTTAACGATTTAGTTGAAAATGAACCTTTTCGTTTGATTTTATTTTAGGCTTGAAAATTCAACTGGTTAAAAATACAACTAGTGGGTAAAACGTGGAAATCCTTTTCGAAAATTAATATGTTTGTTGTTGAAGATTCATAATTTTTGTTCAAAAATGTGCCTTTTTTACTTAAATATTTATCGTTTTTATTTGAAAATTCAATTAGTTGATTGAAATTTAAACTAATTCGTTAAAAATTTATTTTTTTCGTTGAGAATTCAACTACTAAGTTGGAAATGAAACTCTTTTATTGGAAATTCATTTTTTTTGTATTGAAAATTTATCATTTTAGTTCGAAAATTGATCTATTTTAGTTGGAAATGTATCTTTTTCAATTTAAAATTCAAGTACTTGGTTGTACGCCTTAGTTTAAAGTTCATTTTTTTAGTTAAGAATTGAACTATTTTGTTGAAAATTTGTTTTTTGTTGCTGAAAATTGGTTCTTTGACCTGAACATTCAGTAATTCCATTTTTAGTTCAAAATTTATCTTCAGGTTGAAAATTCGCCTATTTTTCTTCAATTAATAATTTTATTTGAAAGTTCAACTGTTGTTGAAAATCCGCTTTCTCTATAGAAAATTAAGTTTCTCAAATGAAAATTTCATATTTCCAGTTGCAGTTTCATTATTTTAGCTCAAAATTCATCTCTTTGTTGCAAATTGAAACTATTTTTGGTTTAAAGGTAATTATTTTTGAGTGGAAAGTCTGTTATTATATTTTTAGTTGGAAATTCATGTTTTTGGTGAAAAATTGTGTAATTTGGTTGAAAATTAAATTATTTTGTTGGAAATTTAGCATTTTTGTTAGAATGTCATTTGTTTTTAAATAAAAATTCAACTTTTTTGTTGAAAATTCGTCTTCATGGTCTTAAAATTTAATTATTTGGTTGAAACACCTTTTTTAAAATTCAACAAATTGGTTTAAATTTTTTTCTCTATCTTCACTGAAGAATCTGTATTGGTTGAAAATTCAACTCTTTTGATGAAAATTTGTCTTTGGTTTGAAATTCATCTTTTTTGGTAGAAATTTTATTCTTTTCGATTCAAAATGCAACTGTTTGATTAATTTTTTTTTTTTGTTTAGACATTCAAATATTTATTTCCAATATAGGAAAGTTGGTATTTTTTCCTACCCTAAAATTCAAAATTTTTCCAAAATTCCTTGTTTTAGAAATATTATATCGGAAATGATTATCCTAAGACTCTTAATTTAAAGAAAATAACAACTTCCACTCGTCTGATATGAATAAAGTTGTGTTGAAAGTAATTTTGGATTCGCAAAAGTGGATTATTTTTCCTAAACTTGATAACATGATAATAAAAAAAGTTTGTATCATATACATCATATAGAATCATGAAAATCAGTTCAAAAAGACCATAGTCTATATTGATCATCTTAAATGGACGCAATCTTATGAGCGTTTCTCATCAATATTTAAGACATCATCCCAACCAAACCATATTCTGGATTTGTCATCGCTTTTCATAGAACAAAAATTTATCATTTTTATTCTAAGATTGATCTTTCTTGGTTGAAAATTTATCTTTTTTAGTTTAAAATTCAACTACATCGTTTAAAGTTAAAGTTCTTTGTTAACGTTTTTGTGTTTTGTTTACTGTGCTAGAATTATTTAGAGGATGTTCTGAATCCATATTGTTCATCTTGAATAGCCATCTATCTTATGGTTGTTTTTCATTAATATTTGAGACATCATCCAAACTTAAATATTCATGATTTGGCAGTGCTTTTGCTGAAAAAAAATCCATCATCTTGGTTCGGAAATTCATCTTTCATAGTTGAGAATTTACCTGTTTTATTTCAAAATTTAACGAGTGGGTTCAAACTTGAATTCCTTCAAAAAAATTCATTAATTTGGTATACTGTGATAAAAATAATTAGAGAATGGTCTGAGTCCATATTGATCATCTTGAATGGACATCTCACTTATGAGTGTTTCCGATAAATATTTAAGATCAATATTTAAGACATCATCCAAACTTAAACATATTTTTTTTTCTCGAACAAGAGTTCATCATTATTGTGGTTTAATGTGCAGAATCAATTAGAGGATGGTCATAGTCAACATCGATCATCTGAATGAACATCTATCTAATGATAGTTCCTCATCAATATTTGAGACATCATCCAACCTTTAGCATATTGAGGCATTGTCACTGCTTTTGCTAAAACAAAAACTCATCATTTTGGGTACAACATTTATCTTTTTCAGTTAAAAATATATGTTTCGCAGCTTCAAATTCAATCACTTGATCGAAAGTTGAAATCCTTCGTTGAACATTTATTATTGTGGTTTACTGTGACAGAATCAATTAGAGGATGGTCTTAGTCAATATCAATCATCCGAATGGACATCTATCTTATGATAGTTCCTCATCAATATTTGAGACATCATCCAACCTCAAGCATATTTAGGTATGGTCACTGCTTTTCCTAAAACAAAAATTCAT
>CAKNYM010050865.1:326621-373839 GCA_932195095.1 Andricus curvator
AATTCATCATTTTGGGTAGAAAATTTATCTTTCTCAGTCAAAAATATCTTTTGCAGTTTAAAATTCAACTACTTGATCGAAAGTTGAAAGCCTTGGTTGAAAATTTATGATTGTGGTTTGCTGTGACAGAATGAATTAGTGCGTGGTCTTAGTCAATATCGATCATCTGAATGGAGATCTATCTAATGATAGTTCCTCATCAATATTTGAGACATCATCCAATCTTTAGCATATTTAGGTATTGTCACTGCTTTTGCTAAAACAAAAACTCATTATTTTGTGTCGAAAATTGATCTTTTTAGTTAAAAATATATCTTTTTCAGTTTAAAATTCAACTACTTGATCGAAAGTTGAAAGCATTGGTTGAAAATATATTATTGTGGTTAACTGTGACAGAATAAGTTAGAGGATGTTTTTAGTCAATACCGATCATCTGAAAGGACATCTATCTAATGATAGTTCCTCATCAATATTTGAAACATCATCCTACCTTTAGCATATTTAGGTATGGCCAATGCTTTTTCTAATAGAAAAATTCATCATTTTGGGTACAAAATTTATCTTATTTAGTTAAAAATATATCTTTTTTAGTTAAAAATATATCTTTTGCAGTTTCAAATTCAACTACTTGATCGAAAGTTGAAATCCTTCGTTGAAAATTTATTAATGTGGTTTACTGTGACAGAATCAATTAGAGGGTGGTCTTAGTCAATGTGGATCATCTGAATGGAGATCTATCTAATGATAGTTCCTCATCAATATTTGAGACATCCAACCTTAAGCATATTTAGGAGTGAGCACTGCTTTTGCTAAAACAAAAATTCATCAACCTGTCTCATTTTCGAAAGGGAGTGAAATCTGTTGAGAAAGTGGCATGAATTCAAAGAGCTCCGATATTTAAAAGTCTGTCTATCCCTCGTGAGTAGTAGGGTGCATCAGAGCACAGCCTAACCTAAATTCTGAATAAAACGGGGACTGAATAAGGGATCAGGGACGTGATGAAAAACAAACAGCGGTTTAGGTCTGCTGTTTGATCTTCGGCGGGTGCATTCACACAGAAGTCGACTCGGCGTTATTATCTATTGACTGAGTGGGTATATGTTCGTATGTACTCATACTTACCTATAGATGTATCGCGGTTGCGCCTACACAGTAGACCCATTGCATTGGTGCAGCCGACGATGCTGACCGTTCTGGCTTTCAATTTCCGCGACCGCTTGCCTTATGAGAATGGCTTTTATGCACTCCGACCATCTTTCATCTCCAGACCTTGATGATACACTCGAAAAACGCGAAAGTGAACCATCCCGGAAATGCGAGTGACATCAGGATCTTATCAGATCCTAGTTTTCTGAAATTAAAAATATTCGTGGGTGATTTTCCTTATAGCGCAAAATTTAATGTCACTAGTCTTCGAAAATGTTTTGTTGTAGCGAAATATAGAGCATGTAATTCGATATCTTAGGTTGAGGGAACATGCATGTTTGGGGAACATGTACGTTACCTAATGCGCCGTAATGCTCATCTGTCTTGCAATGACAAATCAAAAGGAACTTTCAAATAGTAGAACAACAAATTACAGTATTTTACTAAGAATGTTCTGATATTGGAAAAAAAATTATTATTATTTAACCATGTATTTCTATATCTGTACACAAATTTAAGCATCGAGCGCTACATTAGGTGTTGGTGCATAGTGTACGAGGAAACACGGCTTATACCAAATTTAATTAATTTTACTGAAGATTAAAGCACTAAAATACCAACAATATTTCAAAATATGGATTAGACAAAATTTTTTGTGTTTGCAATATACTTTTTTTTATAAGTTCTCTCAGAGATGCTTCAATTTCTTCAAATAAAAGTGCGCCACCCTCTTTCCCTAAGAAGATTCACCGTTATTCCTGATATTATATTTTTTCATTCAAATTAAGTGCAAACAGTCAAAACTTTATTGATTAGACTATCGCTAGTGCAATTCGCAAAATAAAAGTTATTTTCATAACTGAATTATATAAATAACATAATTATTGTTGATATAATAATATTGCCCGAATCAGTATCTTCAAGAAAATCAGAAGCGTAATCTTCAAAAAAAAAATCCCTTTTTTATCCTTGTTAAAATTTTGTCTACATTTTCAAAAATGGAATTATTACACATTAGGATTGATAAATTTGATCAAATAATCATCATTGGCTGAACTGATAATATTTGCAATACATTCTTTTATGAATTGCGTGAAAGATTAAAAAAAATCTTTATTTATTTATGAAATTGATATTACACTTTGTCTTATTGGCTTGACAAACGTCATTGCTTCAAAATTAGAAAGACTCTGAATAAGAGCATACAAAAAAATTTAAAAGCATAGACAATTAAATGTTGAGAATGCTGCCTCTAAAATAAATTGCAAGCAGTGAAAAATAAGGACCATTATTTGTCAAATCCAAGCCTTAAAAGTAAACAAATGGTACTGGGCATTGCAAATTAAAATATTTTTGAATTCAAAATGTTCCGAAATATTGAAAATTTCAAACTCAACTTGAAAAAAAAAAAAACAATTTGAAATTGAAAGGCTTAAAATTGTACAATTTCAAACGTTGAAATCATATGCATGTGTAGCAATCTTGTTTTGTATCGTTTTTCTAAATTCTAATTTTCTAAATTCTCTAAATTTTATAATTGTTCAGTTTTTAGTTAAAAATAATCAAAATTACTCATTTAAAATGAAAAAACATTTGAATAGAAAATTCCAAGAATGAATAAAATTTTTAAATCAAACGCTGAAAATTAATTAAAATTGACCAATTTAATTTAATTAAAATGATCTAAAATGAGTACTTCAGTAATTGAATAATTTTTCCAATTTATAAGATTGACAATTACAGAGTCCTGAATTTTCATGTTGAACGCTACATTTTTAATTTTTCCCTTTATTAAGTTTTAATTTTGCAATCAAAACTGAAGAAGTTAGATTTCAAAAAGTATAATTATTAATTTGAAAATCATTAATTGTTGAACAATTTAAATTAACTTAAAATATTTAACATTTTGAGGGGTTCAGATTAGTTAACATTCCGTTGTAGAAACTTTTTCTGTATCTTTGCATTTTAATTTTTCCTTTATTTTCAACATTTTTTAATAATAATTCAATTTTAGGGGTTTATAGATGTAAAATTCGTGAGAAGTCGTCTCGAGTTTTCAGGAAGACTAATCCATCCCCTTGAATTAAAATTTTTGTATTTAATAAGAATTAAAAATTCGAGAATTTCGGAATTTCAGAAGCTTTGACTTTCAAAAATTCAATTTAGTTTTTAATTTCAAAATGTCAAATTGAAATTGCTTCGAATTGAAATTTATTTAAATTCAAAAGTTTTCAGTTTTTAATTATTTAATTTTCGATGCTTTTAGTTATAAACAATACAGTCCTTTGATTCAAAATAAAATCGTTTAATGTTGAAAGTTTAGAATTATAAATAATACAATTTCAAATACTTTCTAATGAAATTGTACAATTTTCAAAATTTTGGTACGAAATTGTTCAAACTTAAGAGCTCCTGATTAAACACCTCTCAATTTCAAACCCTTTCAGTTTCAAATTATTCAATTTGGAGAGCATTTGTTTAATCCAAAACAAGTTTACAGCTAAACCAACTATATTTATTCTTATTGACCTGGCTAAAACTATTATTGAAAACGGTCTAATCATATTGGAACATTTTTTTAATAGGTGTTTGAAGCCAAATTTATTTTGACTATTATTATTAAAGAATCACATTTTCCAATCCTTAAAAAATAGGGAAAGGGGATCAGGGGAAGTAAGGGAAAATAAAGGGTAAGAACGTAGGTCAAATGGGAGAAATCAGGAGAGACGAAGTGGAAAAGTGAGGGTAAGTGAGGGGTTCCGAAGTAAGGGAGATGTAGTAGGATAAGTGATGAGAAATGAGGAGAGGGTTAGTGAGGATAAATTAGCGGAGTGGAAGTAGGGGAAATAAGGGTGAAGAGTCAAGGGGAAATGATAAGAGGGAGAGTTAGGGAAGTGAGGTAAATGAGGGTTCAGGAAGCACAGGAAGTGAGAGAAACTGATAAAAGGCGAAGTAGTGGAAGGGGAGTAGGATACGTGAGGAGAAACAAGGATAGGGTTTGTGATGATTAATGAGCTGGAAGTAGCGGAAATCAGGAGAGGGGAAGTAGGAAGTAGGAGAGTAGGAGAGAGAATTAGGGAAAGTGAGACGAAATGAGCGGATGGAAAGCATGGGAGGTGAAGTAGGATAAGTGAGGATAAATAAGCGGGGTAGAAGTAGAGGGAATGAGAGGGGGGAAAATCGAGGAAGTAAGGGAGAATGAGGAGAGGGAAAGTTAAGAAAATTAGGGGAGAGGGAGTAGCGGAATTGAGAGGAAATGACAAGAAAGGAAGTTGGGAAAGTGATGGAAAATAGTGATAGGGGAAGTAAGGTAAGTCAGGAAAATGAAAGAAGGGAAAGTAGGGGAAGCGAGGGTAAGTGAGGGGAAGGTCAGTCAGAAAAGCTGTGGAAAATTAGGGAGGTAAAGTAATGGAAGTATGGGTAAATTAGGTGATGAAATTAGGGGAAATGAGGTAATGGAACAGTAGTGGAAATGAGGGAAAATAAGAGGAGTAGAAGTACCGGAAATTAGGAAAGGGAAAAGTAAAGGAATTAAGAGAAAATTAGAGGATGGTAAGTAGAGGGAGTGAAAGGAAATTAAGGTGAGGTTATAGGGAAAATGAATTGAAGTGAGGGAGAGTGGTGAGGGAGGGTGTTAAGAGAAGTAAAGCGTGTACTAGAAGAGTAGTGCGGGTGAGTGGGAGAGTGAAAGTGATGGCTAGGAAAGGGATGTTAGCAAGGGGGAGGTTAACTTTGGAAGTGTGGAGAGAAGAAGTAAGGAGAGTGGAAGTAGATAAGGAAGAAGTTCGAAAAGGAAGAGGAAGCGAAGTGTGAAGTGAGGGGAGAAGAAAGTATGGAAGAGTGGGGGTATTAACGACTACTTCAAATAATTTCTAATGCTATGAAAGTTATTGCTAGTTGAAGAATACCAATAAAGTGAAAAGTAAAAAAAAAAAATGAAATGGACCACAGTGCGGTAGCCGATATAATAACAGCTTAAGCATTCTTTTTGTCATCTTCAAAGTACACAGAGTCTAGCAATAAATAAACGTACACCGTACAGGGACTCGGCGATAATACGTGATCCCCTTGCGTTGAATACTTAATGCTAAGTACTCACTGTATCTGCATATACAGTATACACCCCCTGTTCTTCTATCGCCCGCTTGTATCTCCATTTCTTTGCGCGTAAGTGTGCCCAAAGTACGTGCGTTCGAGTTGCACGAGTACTCAGCTTTCATGTGTGCAAAATTCCACATATGTGTATAAATTTCTTTCATATGTGTAAATATGGCTTTGTATATGTGTGTGTTCACAGGAAGAAGCAGTAGGGTGGGTTGGCAAAAGAACGCGAGCATACCTAATACGGAAAGGAGATGCAGAGGGACCCACTATTGAGTCGCAACACAATAAAATAATACGAAATACTTGCTGGAGAGAGAGACAAAAAGAGAGAGAGGAGAGACTATGATACTGCACGGCGCTTGCCGAATTTGGTAGAAGGGGTGAAACGGGACAGAAAACGAGGAAGAGAAGGAAAGAAAAAGAGAGAAGAGATCCCACCACTGTAAGTGGGGGTGGTTTCTTCAGTGTGTGTGCATGCATTATGCACGAAGATAATGCTCTCGGATACTTTGTCTATATGGGGATAACGCGGAAATCCCCCTTTCCGCTCTTCCGCACCGTTTCGGGGAAAGCGTTCGCGTGTATGATTCTTTCGAAGGCAATGAAGCTGTTTCCTTTTTCAGCTTCTTCTAGAGCAATTGGACCAATTCAAATGTTGAGCATCCGTATTTTGCTTTTTAAAATTTTTAACAAATTCTTCTCTGGTGAATGGTTTAATCATTGTACTTAGGATCCTTTACAATTTGAAAAAATTGGTCAAAGTAGGCTTTCTGCGCCTACAAAAAAGCGTTTTGTAGCTTATTAAGACGTTAATTAGGATGGTTATATCTCCCTCCTTCCCCCTCCCAATATAATTTCACCCTTTCTCTCCTCGGCTATCGTATCCTGCCCTATCCGATCGAACCCTATCTGCACCTATCTTATCCTCCCCATCCTAACTCTCCTTTCCCCACTCGTCCTATTTCCTTTACTTCCACTATTCCCCTCCTTTAATCTCCTCCCTTCTCTTCTCTATCCTTCTTCCCCTTATTTTCACCACCTCCACCACTTTTTCTACTTTCCCACCACACTCCCTTCTTCATCCCTCTCCCTTCCACCTTCAATCACTTTTCCGACTCACCTTTCTACACTTTCAGCCCCTACTGCCACTCTCTAACTTCTTCTACCCTCTCCTAATTCCCCACTCGCACTACCCGTCCCTCCCTGAAAACAGAGGTTATGTTGGTACATTTAGTTAAATATATTTTCCATTCTTATACAATTTGAAAAAAAAAATACTTGCGCGATCTTCAGTTTGCACATTTTAGAGTGACTGTATACATTTTTTGTATTCAATGGAGTAAAAAAATGGTTCAACTGGGATTCCGGATAAAGTCCCGCTAAAGCGCTGGGTATGAGAAAAATCAGTTATCAAGCACCAACTTTTCATAACAAATTTTTTATGACACATGCATGATTTCAGCCCTTTTGACGCCAATGAAGCGGGGCTAAAGCTCTACTTTTTACTCCCTAGGGGCTGAAAAGTGACGTCAGAGGTGAATAATAAAAATTAAACATCTATGAGCTCGCATTTTACGATTATCAGCCCACTCACCGTAAGAACTGTGAGAAAACTTTAGTTGCAGATAATAGAACTTTGCCGATATTTATGGAATGTTACCATACATAACTGATCAAATTGCCGTAAATTACCGACATTTTTTATAAATTTCCGGAAATTTTGCAACGGCCATACCACGCTGGAAACACCAGTTCCCGTTAGATCACTGAAGTTAAGCAGTGTTGGGCGCGGTTAGTACTTGGATGGGTGACCGTCTGATACTACTGCGTTGCTGTTGGCGGTCGTGGGTGTGGTGAGCCCACACTTGTAGTTATTTACTATAAGAAACTATCCACCTAGAAAACTACCCGAATCGGGTACTGTCACGCTTACCCCTAGAGGCTCGCCGAAAGGAAAATAGCTTAATGGTATATTATTATGGAAATTTTTAAAAATGAATTTTGGCTAATTTATGGTATTTTACCATATTTACCTGTGAAATTACCATGAATGACCGAAAATTTTCATAAATGTCCGGAAATTTATGGAAGTTATTGAAAATGAATTTTGGGTTTATGGTATGTTACCATGTTTGCCTGTAAAATTACCATAAATGACCGAAAATTTTCAGGAATTTCGGAAATTTATGAAAATTTTGGAAAATGGGTTCAGGTTATTTATGGTAAGTTACCATATTTATCGGTAAAATTACCATAAATTTCCGGAAATTTACGGAAATGTTTGAAAATGAGGGTTGGGATAATTTACGGTATGTTACCATGTTGACCTGTAAAATTACCATGAATGACCGGAAATTTTCATAAATTTCCGGACATTTTTGAAAATTTTTAAAAATGAATTTTGGGTAATTTATGGTATATTACCATGTTTACCTGTAAAATTACCATGAATGACCGAAAACTTTTATAAATTTCCGGAAATTAATGGACATTTTCGAAAATGGGTTTGGGTTATTTATTGTAAGTTACCATATTTATCGGTAAAATTACCATAAATGACCGAAGATTTTCATAAATTTCCGGAAAATTACGGAAATGTTTGAAAATGGGTATGGCTAATCTATGGTATGTTACCATGTTTACATGTAAAATTACCATGAATGACCGAAAATTTTCATAAATTTCCGGAAATTTATGGAAATTTTTAAAAATGAATTCTGGGTAATTTATGGTATTTTACCATGTTTACCTGTAAAATTACCATGAATGACCGAAAATTTCCATAAATTTTCGCAAACTTATACACATGTCTAAATTGAATTTTGGGCAATTTATGGTATGTTACCATAAATCACCTCTAAAATTACCGTAAATTACCAAACATTTCCGGCAATTTTTTCATTGAATTTTTGATAATTTGAAATACGTTAACATAAATATGATGCTTCTTTACTGAAAATCTAACATGGACTGAAATCATGAAATGTCTGAAATCATCCACTTTTTATAAAAAATATCGTATGCGCCAAGGGGGAGAGGCACTTTTCCTCTCCCTAGGTGCATAATATACTATTAATAGTCCAAAAAAGAAGAAAAGTCTTAGACAAGTTCAAAATATGTCCCGTTTCGCTACGACTTTTTTATAACAAAAGTACCTAAAAAGTCTCACTTAACTTTTTTTTTTTTTTAATTTTATATTGTATATGAATTTTGGGACATAAGTACCAACGAATTTCAAAAAATGTCCCGTTTCACTAGAATTTTTTTAGTAGAAAAGTACCGGAAAAATCCCACTAAAGCCTTATTCATAATTTTAAAAAGTCTCAAATAATTTTTGAGATCAAAGTACTACTAAAGAACCAAAGTATCAAAGAAGTATCGAAAAAGCACCAGAATAGTCCCACTTTATTCTTTTAATTTTTATAAGTCCTCAATAATTTCTGTGACAAATGTACTAGAAAATTTCTATTTTATTATTCACGAATTTTTCATAAGTGCTTGTGATATTTACGTTTCACACAAGTGCTGCTGAAACAGAATTTATAAAAATAAAAATATAATAAAAATTAGTAGGACTTTTCCGGTAGTTCGTTCCTAAAAAAGTCCTAATGAGACAGAACGTATTAAAAATCAGTGTCGGATATTTTATTGTTCGGGAATTTTAAAATTCAGTAATATTATAAACTTGCCGGGAATTTTATTATGCAGGAATTTTCCAATTCGGGTTTTTATATTTCGGCAATTTCTAAACTTGGTCAATTTTTATTTCAAATTTTTTTTTGCGGAATTTTAAAGTGTCGGAAATTTTATTTACCGGGATTTTTCATTCGTCCCAATTTTCTCTAGTAAATTCCAGTGATGTAAAATATTTTCTTTATCATTTTTATTTTGAATGGGATATAAATTTATTTTTACACATATTAAATAAGAAATGAAAGTAGCAGTGAGATTTTTGAAATATGTCTTTATGTTGGGAACGTAAGCAATTTCGAGAGTGGTTGAAATTCGCTCGACTCGAAACCGAAGACGCGGGACGCGAGACTCGGAGCAATTTACACAAGATGGTGTCTATTTGATAAACGATCGAATTCCCTCGAAAGAAATCCACATTCGCGAGGAGGGTTTCTCTTTTTTCTCTTTTCTTCAGCCCCAATATACCGCGGGCGGGCGTCGCGTCGCGGCCGTCGCGACGCGCGTTTTGAATACATTCATGCCACATCCACTGGCAGCCGCTCTACTTGAATTCTCGGCGAATATTGCCGATCTTTCTGATGGAAAGCGACGGATGATGCATGGAGACGTCAAATGTCGAGCGCCGCTTTGCGGTACCGTTTACTCTTTACAACAAGCCCCTTTACGATTCCCTACATGCCTGTCTCAGATGTCTTCTCTGATCATCCGTTCTTTCCGCTAGATGCTACTTATTTCCGTTTTCCATTTTCAGAGAAAAGAACCACGTTCGAAGTATTTGGGAGTCGAAAATCTATCCGAATTTCATTAAATGGGGTTGATGATTGAAAAAAGGGATTGAGACATCCATTAATATTGAGGAATTAAGGGCCCGGATCGAAAAACGAATTATAACTTTCTGGCGCACAGTGGGGAAAAATGACTTTTTTGGTTCAAAATAACGTACAGCCCATAAATATTAACCGATTTGGACAAAAAAAATTGAAAAAATGCTGGTGAGATTTCCAAGAGAGTTGTCGAGTCTGATTTTTAAATGAGGTTTTTTAATTTTTGTATAAATAAACAATTATGACGAAAAAAATGGCCCTTTTTTCTATTCGACGTTCCCGGTGCTCGTCAATAACAGGAAAATTGTTTAAATCGCCTGAGTTCCATAGAGTAACATTAGGTTAAGATGTTTTGATATTATACAATAAACAAAAAATATTTGTATAAACAAATTATTTGTTGAAAAAATGTTTGTTTCGATTTTAATTGTTCATATTATGAACAAACTTAATGAACAAGTGCAGTTCTCAGGCATTTTTCGACAGAAAAATTAGTTTTTTTCTCGGTGCCAATTTTTTTTTAATTAGGAACCTTATGATAATTGTAGCAAAATTCATAATTTCTTGATGAATCTTATGATTTTTTGAAAAAAATTCAATAAACAAATGCATTATTTGGGCATTTGTCGGCCGAAAATTTCGGCTTCTTTAATGCCAGTCTTTTCAGTTGGCAACTTCATGACAATTTCAGCAACATTTATGATAAAGTGATAAATTTAATGATTTTTCGGAACAAATTTAATAAACACACGCATTATTCAGGCATTTGTCGATAGAACAATTCGTTTTTTTTCTATCTCAACTTTTTAAATTAGGAACTTCATGATAACTTCAGCGAAATTCACCATTTTTTGCTCAATTTCATGATCTTTGTAAACAAATTTATTAAACAAATGCATCACTGGGGCATCTGTCGACGGAAAAATTCTTTTTGGCTTTCTCATAGAGTAAGCTTTGTGATGGTAACATTTTCCAAAATTTTTAAATTCATTTAATTGAACTTTCCTCAAATTAAAAATGTCTAATACAAAGTTCTAAGCAATTCTCCGGATGTGTGTGTGGATGTGTGGATGCGCGGATGTCACACTTTTTTGTGAACACGATAACTTGAAAACGGTTGCAGATAAATTGATGGAATATGAAGGACTTATTTTCCCCACTAATATCTTGAAACCGACCGAAGGATTTCTAAAAATATTAGTTGCATTTTTTTTAGCACTTAATAATAATTTATAAATCGGTTTTTTATACTAAAACTTTTTTCATTAACATAATTCAGAGTTGATGCAAAAATATAAAAGATTTCTTGGTTCGAGTCGAATCGATTGACCTATAAAATTAATATATTTTATTGAAGCTTAGGGAAGTTATGGTAATTTATATATTTTGAAAATCGTTTTTTTATAGTAAAACTTTTTTCACTAACATAATTCAAAGTTGATGCAAGAACAGAAAAGATGTATTTATTCGAGACGAACGATTGACCTATAATATTGATACATTTTATTGAAGAGTAAGGAAGCTATGGTAATGCACAATATTTGAAAATATGTTTTTTTATAGTTAAACTTTTTTCTTAAATATAATTCATAGTTGATGCAAGAATATGAAAGATTTCTTGGTTGGAGACGAATCGATTAACCTACAATATTAATACATTTTATCAAAGAGTAGGAAAGTTTTGGTAATTTATATATTTTTAAAATTGATTTTCATACTAAAACTTTTCTCATTCTCATAATTTAAAGTTGATGCGAGAATAGAAAAGTTGTGTTGATTCAAGACGAATCGATTGACCTATAAAATTGATACATTTTATTGAAGAGTAAGGAAGCTATGGTAATGGACAATATTTGAAAACACGGTTTTTTATAGTAAAACTTTTTCCACTAACATAATTTACAATTGATGCAAAAACGGAAAAGATTCCTCGATTCGAGGCTAATCGATTGATCTATAATATTAATACACTTTATTGAAGATTAAGGAAGTTATGCTCATTTATAATATTTGAATCATCTGTTTCAAACAGAGAAACTTTTTTCATCGACATAATTCAAAGTTGACGCATGAATCGAAAAGATTTTTTGATCATAAATTTTCAAATAGAATAATTTTGACAATTTTTGTAAAGAAATAATAAAGCTGGGAAAGGGATAGGGTGCGACAGAACTTTTCCCTTCTCTTTTCCAGCTTGAAAAATTATCATTTCGAATACAAAATTTGAATTGTCTGATTTTTCTTTGTATTTAAAAAATTGTTTGTATTATTTTGTAATTTTGCATTTCTTTTAAATTTCTATTCTTGAATTGATCCAAATGAAGACTTTGGTTTCTCTATTATTAAAAAAAAATAACTAATGCTTCCTCTATGAGGAAGCAAATACATTTGCTAACGGGATGCAAAGTGATCGTCAAATGAGCACCATATAATTATATCATGATGAGCTGATACATTTTATGATTTTTTTAAACAAATTTAACAAACAAATGCATTATTTGGGCATCTGTGGACGGAAAAGTTTTGGCATTTTTCAATGTCATTTTTTTAAATTGGAAACTTCATGATGATTTCAGCAAAATTCATAATTGGTTGATAAATTTTATATTTTTTTGAAAACAAATTCAATAAACAAATGCATTATTCGGGTATCTGTCGATGGAATTTTTTTCTTTTTTCGATGTCAGTCTTTTCAATTGGGAACTTAATGAATGCATTTTTTAGTTAAGTTTGTTTGAAAAAATCATGAGATTAATCAACAAATTATGAATTTTGCTGAAATTATCATAAAGTTGCTAATTAAAAAAAAATTGACATCGGAAAAACGACTTTTTCTATCGAAAAATGCCTGATTACTGCACTTGTTCATTAAATTTGTTTAAAATATAAACAATTATAATCTAGAGAGAAAATTTTTTTAATACAACATTATTACCATTCAAATTTCTTGCAATATAACTTTTAGAAACGTATAATTATGGATAATCGTAGGAAACATTTTTTCAACAAATAATTTCTTTATAAAAAATGTGTGAGCACTGGGAACGTCAAATAGAAAAAATAGCCATTTTTTCGCCATATTTTTTTTGTCCAAATCGGTCAATATTTGTGGGTTGTACGTTATTTTGAACCAAAAACGTCCTCACCACACTCTAGGTGCCAGAAATTTATAGCCGGTTTTTTAATCCGGGTCCTCTATTATTCAATATTGTTGTAACGGTTATAACTTTCTGGCGCACACTGGGGCAAAAAAGTACCCGTGGACAAATCAATTGTTAGCCTACACTATTAATCCGATTCAAACTCTTCGTTTTTCAAAAAAACATTTTTAAATTTTGAAAAGATTTGTTTCATTCGATTTTTTCAATTGCTTAAGAAATTGTTATTAAACAACAAAATTCAAATTTTTTTTTCATTTCTTCCCAAGTGCCATTTCTTTTAGGACAATCAGATTGACCAAAGAAGATCTTAAAACAGTGTAACAACTATATGGAAATAATTTCCAGTTGGTTTGTTTCTGTTAAATTAAACAGATTTTTTATAAAAATTGAAATATTCTTTGTTGAAGTATCAACATTTTTTGTGGAAAATTCATCTTCATTGGTTGAAAATTCAACTAACTGGCTGAAAGTTAAACTACCTGATTAATAATGAAAGGCTTTGCTAAAAATTCATTTTTTTTGTTGAGTATTCATCTCTTTGATTGAAAAGGCGTTTTTGTTGGTTCAAAGTTGTTTTAAATGAAAATTTATCTATTCCATTTTCCGTTAAAAATTGATATTTTTTAGTTGGAAATTACGGTATATTGTTGTCCTTTTTATTGGAAACTTGTCTTTTTGGGGTCAGGAATCAAACAATTATGGTTACAAAATTACTTTTTTGTTGAAAATTCATATTTTTGGGTTGAAAATTCAACGGTTTTGTAGGAAATTCATCTTCTTAGATTGAAAAGGCAACTGTTTGGATGCAAACTTATCAACTTGGATTAATTATGCAATTATTTTGTTAAAAATTTCACTATTGGATTGAAAATAACCTTTTTCATTTAAAATTCATATCATCAGGTTTAAAATTTAATTAATTGGTAGAAAAGTGGTCTTTTTGGCTTGGAATTTCAACACCTTGGAAGAAAAGTCTTTTCTTTTCTCTTTCAAATTAACTTTTTAAAATTCATGTTTCCTGGCTGAAAGTTTTTTGTGCTTCATAGAAAACTCGTCTTTTTGGCTTGAATATTCAACAATTTTCTAGACACTTCTACTATTTTGTTTAAAATTATTTTTTTTTTCTGCAAAATTCGGATTGCTTGGTTAAATCTTAACCGTTTTGTAGAAAATTCGTCGTTTTTGCTTGGAAAATTTAACAATATGGTTAAGTTTTTTTTCTGGCCTGAACAATCTTTCTTTGTTGAAAATTCCACTGCTTTTGTTGAAAATTCAACTATTTGGTTACAAATTCAACTATTTGGCTGGAAATAAATCTTTTTTGGTTAAAGGTTAACTTTTTGGTTAAAAATTCATCTTCTCAGATTTGAAAATCCAGTGCTTTCTAAAAATTTAAAATTTTTTCTTGTAAATTCAATCCTTTTGTTTGAAATTAAATTATTTTGCTGAAAAAGCAATATACAGGGTGACCCATTTTAATCTATAGATTCAAATATCTCTTAAAATACTCCATTTACAAAAAAATTGTACAGAAGATAGGGGGTCATTTAACGGTACTATAAATTTTGACCTTAAGGTCAATTTTCGAGGTCATTTGAAGGTAAAGACGATTTTTTTAAATGTCAACCCCTATTTTTGACTGCGGATTTAATAAGAGTGGAAAATTTCACGTCAAAAACATTCTGTAAGAAATTTGCATTTGTGATCTTAGAAAGGTCAAAAATCAAGGTCAAGTGTCTAAAAAAAAGGTAAGATGCCCTTTTTTGGAATTATCACGCTGAAAAAACCAGTTCTAGTCAGATCACTGAAGTTAAGCAGCGTTGGGCGCGGTTAGTACTTGGATGGGTGACCATTCGAGAAAACTGAGTGCTGTTGGCACATCGTGGGTGTGGTGAGCCCACACTTGTAGTTATTTACTACAAGTTATCCACCTAGAAACACTACCCGAATCGGGTAGTGTCACGCCTACCCCGAAAGGGAAATGGCTTAATGGTATACATCGTGGTTTTCTAAGAATATAAAACGTTCAAGATGCTTCCAAAAAGTCGATAAAATGTAAAAGTGTGAACCAACTTGATCATCTTGACCTTCACATAAATGTTTAAGGTCATTTGAAGGTCAAGATGATTTTTTAAAAAGGAAATCCCTACTTTAAACTGCGGATTTGAAACGAGCGAAAAATTTTACGTCAAAAATGTTCTACGGCAAATTTTCCAAATGTGTGTACCATCTTGGCGATCTTGAAAATTTATCAGAAGATCAAGATCGTCAAGATGGTTCACACTTTTACAAATTTTCGATAAAAAATTTTGGACGTCACATTTTCCACTCTTTTCAAATCCGGAGTTTAACGTAGGGATTTCCTTTAATAAAAATCATCTTGACCTTCAAATTACCTTGAAAATATTTCTGAAGGTCAAGATGGTCATGTTGGTTTACACTTTTACAATTTGCCGACTTTTTAAAAGCATCTTGAACATTTGTTTTTTTCAGAAAACCACGATAATTCAAAAAAATGCATCTTACCGTTTTTTAGACATTTGACTTTGATTTCTGACCTTTCTAAGATCACGAAAGCAAATTTCGCACCGACTGTTTTCGACGTGGAATTTTTCGCTCTTTCTAAATCCGCTGTCAAAAATAGGGGTTGTCATTTAAAAAAATCGTCTTGACCTTCAAATGACCTCGAACATTAAATGAAATTAACATTAAATGACCACTTATGTTCTGTACAATTTTTGTTCAAAGAATTTTTTTTTCGATGGAGTATTTTAATAGATATTTGAATCTATAGATTAAAATGGGACACCCTGTATATCGACTTGAAATCATAGAAATATGGTACCTACAATAATTTGATTAAAAAGAATTTACTCCCATATTCTTCCTCTATATTCGGAAAAAAGCACCCTATTACACCTGCTTTGAGAGAATTTTTGACTGTGAAGTCGGAAATTTAAATAAAAAATTTCTTAAACAAATCGCTTGAGTCTACAGCAATCTTAAAACTCCCCAAGTATTTTTAACTTGTAATTTTCCGCACAAAGAGATAATTAAATTAAAATTTTTCTAATGAAATCAGAATTGTTTAAGCCAAAACATATTTTCTTTCCTACTTTTCCCTTCTTCGAGTCTCTAAGGCTCGAAATCTTCTCGCTTGTTGTTTGCCCCTTCTGGGCCAACTCGAGGAAGGCGAACGTTTGATCGTTAAGTTAAGAAGTGAATAATATTAATTAAAATGTTCTTTTGCGGTGGTAGCCTCTCTTTCTTCCCTCTTTATCCCTTCAGGAGTCGGTACTCGACTTGTCGCTCCTCGTTGGGATATTTATTCGTTCATTCGTTTTTTTATTTATACTCGAGGTCTGAGGACCCACCCGCCTTATTTGCGCCCCCTTGCGCTCTGTTGCCGTTCCTTTAAACGACGCGGCTGCTGCCGCGACTGTAAACCCTTTTTACCCCCTTGCTGAGGGTAAAAAAAGAAATTAATGGACGCATTCGAATGAATGTTATTAATTGAATCGCGCGACGTGCTCTGCCGCAATTCGACGCGCGCAATCCTCATCCCTCTAAATAGGGGTGACTTGTTGCAATTGGCGCCTTTTTATTTTCATTTATGTTTTAAATCCTCCCCTTGTAAAGCAAACTACTCTTCAGGCTTTCTAAATGATCATGTTTCCATTAAAAATTTTTTGAGATTTTTATGAGACTTTTGGTGTTCAATTTTTCATTTCTACTTTTTGCTTCCTCATAGAGGAAGCTTTGTAATGGTAACATTTTCCAAAAATCTTTAATTCATTTAATTGAACCTTTCTCAATTTAAAAATCTCTAATACAATGTCCTAAGCAATTGTCCGGATATGTGTGTTTGTGTGTGAGTGAGTATGTATGTGTGTGTGTGGATGTGGGGATGTGACACTTTTTTGTGAACACGATAACTTGAAAACGGTTGCAGATAAATTGATGAAATTTGGATTTCTTATTTTGCCCACTAATATCTTAAAACTGATCGAAGGATTTCCAAAAATATATGTTGCATTTTTTTTAACACTCAATAATATTTTATAAATCGGTTTTTTATAGTAAAACTTTTTTCATTAACATAATTCAAAGTTGATGCAAGAATATAAAAGATTCCTTGGTTCGAGACAAATCGATTGACTTATGATAATAATATATTTTATCGAAGCGTAGAGAAGTTATCGTAATTTATATATTTCGAAAATCGGCTTTTATAGTAAAACTTTTTTTCTTTAACATAATTCAAAGTTGATGCAAGAACAGAAAAGATGTGCTGATTCGAGACGAATCGATTAACCTATAATATAAATACATTTTTTGAAGACTGAGGAAGCTATGGTAATGCATAATATTTGAAAATAAGGTTTTTTATAGTAAAACTTGTTTCTTCAGTATAATTCAAAGTTGATGCAAGGATATAAAAGATTCCTTGGTTCTAGGCGAATCGATTGACCTATAATATTAATATATTTTATTAAAGCGTAGGGAAGTTATGGTAATTTATATATTTTGAAAATCGGTTTCTTATAGTAAAACTTTTTTTCTTCAACATAATTCAAAGTTGATGCAAGAACAGAAAAGATGTGCTGATTCGAGACGAATCGATTAACCTATAATATAAATATATTTTTTGAAGACTGAGGAAGCTATGGTAATGCATAATATTTGAAAATACGGTTTTTTATCGTAAAACTTTTTTCTTCAATATAATTAAAATTTGATGCAGGAATATGAAAGATTCCTTGGTGGTTCAAGACGAATCGATTGACCTACAATATTAATACATTTCAGCAGAGAGTAGGGAAGTTATGGAAATTTATATATTTTTAAAATCGATTTTTATACTAATAATTTGCTCATTCTCAGAATTTAAGGTTGATGCTAGAATAGAAAAGTTGTGTTGGTTCAAGACGAATCGATTGACCTGTAACATCGATAGATTTTATTGAAGGGTAAGAAAGCTGTATTAATGCATAATATTTGAAAACACGGTTCTTTATAGTTAAACTTTTTCTATTAGCATAATTCAAAGTTGATGCAAGAATATAAAAGATTCCTTGGTTCGAGACGAATCGATTGACCTATGATATTAATACATTTTATTAAAGAGTAGGGAAGTTATGGTAATTTATATATTTGGAAGTCGGTTGCTTATAGTAAAACTTGTTTCATTAAAATAATTCAAAGTTGATGCAAGAACAGAAAAGATGTATTGATTCGAGACGAATCGATTAACCTATAATATAAATACATTTTATTGAAGACTGACCCAGGCGGAAATATTATATATAGTTTATATATAGTGTGAAGTATTATATATAATATTCATTTGTTCTATACACTTTTTATATAAAACAAATGAATATTATATATAATACTTCACACTATATATAAACTATATATAATATTTCCGCCTGGGGAGGAAGCTATGGTAATGCATAATATTTGAAAATACGGTTTTTTATAGTAAAACTTTTTTCTTCAATATAACTCAAAGTTGATGCAAGAATATAAAAGATTCCTTGGTTCGAGACGAATCGATTGATCTATAAAATTATACACTTTATTGAAGATTAAGGAAGTTATGCTCATTTATAATATTTGAATCATCTGTTTCTAACAGAAAAACTTTTTTCATCGACATAATTCAAAGTTGACGCATGAATCGAAAAGATTTTTTGATCATAAATTTTCAAATAGAATAATTTTGACAAGTTTTGTGAAGAAATCATAAAGCTGGGAAAGGGATAGGGTACGACAGAACTTTTCCCTTCTCTTTTCCAGCTCGAAAAATTATAATTTCGAATACAAAATTTGATTTGTCTGATTTGTCTTTGTATTTGAAAAATTGTTTGTGTTATTTTGTAATTTTGTATTTTTTTGTGAATTTCTATTTTTAAATTGATCAAAATGAAGACTTTGGTTTGTCTATTCTTGAAAAAAATAACTAATGCTTTCTCTATGACGAAACAAATACATTCGCTAACGGGAAGCAAAATCCTCGTGAAATGAGTACCATATAATTATAAATACAGACAAAGTGGAAACACTCGAGATCGAATTCATTATTTTTATTTATTTTATTTTATTTATTCAGTCCATTCATTCTTAATTAAAAGTCTACTATTATATTTTTTGCTCAAAATTCATCTGTTTTGATTAAAAATTCTGCAATAGTATTATTTGCAAATTTTATTATCTTGTTAGCTCTTCTACTTGTTTTTTTAGCAGCAATTTCATAATAGATAGAATTTTTTATTCCTGCAGGCTCAGGAAATCATTTTCTTTAAATTAAATAAATCTTTTGAAATCATTTTTGTCAAATTATCATAAAGATACTTTCAATGAGAGGAAAAAATAATTTGATCCTAATGAATGACGTATTTAATATCTTTTCATTTAAAGAAATAATTTCTTTAGTAGGTTTCCTTTTAATTATTGACATATAATTTTTATTGAAAGGAATCACTTAAAGAAACTCAGGAAATAATTGCATTGAAGTAAATATTTGTTTGAATTAAAAAAAAAATTGATTCGAACGAAACAAATTTTTTTAAATCAATATACATTTTTCTTTGATATAAAGAAATTCTCTTTAAATTATGTAATCCAGTGAATTTTCGTTGAATTGAATTGCAATTATGTGATTTCATGACATTGAGTTCTATAATATTTTTTTAGACGTGGAAAAATTTGCTGAGTTAGAAAAACATTAGTACATTCTGTACAAGCAAACCTTAAGTAGCTTCTCTACGATAATCGATATTTCCAAATTTTTAAATGTTCTTCAGTTATATTTTACAAACAATTCAGAAGGTTTATAATAAACAGTTCTTGCTCTTAGATTTATCTTTTTTTATTAAGATTTCTCTAATTTGTGACAAAAATATATTTACATTTAAAAAGTAAGTCTAAAATTATATGGGATTGAAATGATTGTATTAATAATGGTTGGAGCGGGAGATTTGCTTTTGAAAAATTGTAACGAGATAATTATTAAATATAGAAAATCAGTAAAGCTTCGAAAATTTATTTCAGTTCCAAAAGGTTCATAAAAATGAGATCTTGTACTGGATAATCTGAAAAATCTCAAAATTAAATACTTTAAGTTCTAATACGTTTCAGATTAAAAAAATTGTTTTTTGTTTAAACAACTTCAATGAACGTCTTATGGAAGATGATTCATTCTTTATTTTTAAAATTTTTCTCATGATGAAAGGAACGATTTTTTTATGTTCAATCTTCTTCTAAAGCAGAAGAATTGTTATGAATTGGAAGAGGAAATTTTTGTGTTTTTTAATTTCGATTAATAATCAAATACCATCGAATTTGAACAATTCCGGAAACAATTAATAATTCATTATTATTATTAATTCATTATTATTGATCATAAACATTGCGTAAGAAAAATATCTGACACTCAAAAATGAAGATCAAAAATCTTTTCTCGAATTTAGGATTATTGAAAAAAATTTGTTTTTCCTAAAAAAAGCTTGGATATTTTCTTTTAAATACCTTCAGGTATTTGGTGACAAAATATGGTGTTGTTAAAGGAAATTAGGCAACATGTATTTTTTTTTTATTTGAGGAAAATATTGAGTTATAAGTATTTGAGTATTTGAATTTCGAATTTTTTTGAAAATATACCATTTTTGTTGTTAAATTTGTGCTTTTATAAGGAACAAATCCCGAGTGTTGTATGGGGAACAAATCATTCCTGTGGCTGGCGTCGAGAATGCAAAAAATTTGATTTTTTTTTTAAACAACCACAGATTTAACAATAACTTTAGAAAAAAATTCACTCACCTTAATAAGAAAAAAAACGAATAAAAAAAAATAAGTAGTATGAAAGAATTGGTTTTCTATAAAGTCAAGTTTCCATGTTTTAAAAATTCTGTCTGCAAGATAAATCAGAATTTAATAGAAAAGCCCAATTTTTTCTTTGATCTAATTTTTAAAAATTTGTTTCTCATTTTCAAATTCTGTAAATTTTTTATAAACCAAATCATTTTGGTTGAGGATTGAACTATTTGGTTGAAAACTCGTATTTTTTCGTTGAATTCAACTAGTTGAAAATTCGTTTTTTTTCTTGAAAATTAGTCCGTTGAACTGAAATTTCAACGATTCAATTCGTGTCAGTAAACTTATCTATTCTAGTTATAAATTCAGCTATTTGATTGAAAATTCATACATTTGGTTAAAAATTCGTCATTTTATATCAAATTAATTTGCTTGGTTGAAAATTTATCATTTTAGATTCAATAAATTGGCGAGAAAAATCCACTGTTCTGTTTAAAAATAATTCATTTTGTTCAAAATTCAACGACATTGTTATAATTATCTTTCTTTAAAGTTGTATAGGCTTTACAGTTTTTTTATTTATTAGAAAATTCCATTTATTTGATCAATTATTATATCCTCTGGTAATTTGATTAGAAATATCTAAATTTAATTTTAATATGGCAAATATAAAAGACGTATATTTCCAAGAATATTTTAATAGGAAGGACGCGTGAAGATGGAGAACTCTCGTTTCTAATCATCAGTAGATATGGTCGGTTTCGATCAGACGAGAAGCTAAGTTGAGTCTTCACTAGAACAGAATGTATTTATTCAGCGAAATGAGTTTTATTTACGAAATATTATTATAATACAACAAATAATTTCTTTAAAGTTATATATTTAACTGAAAAACTGAAATTAGAAAATTTAGTTTCTAAAGTAGATACCGACATGTATAGTAAGACAAATGACTTGTTTTTTATATTTATTAAAATTCATGAAATAAAAGGTTCAAAATCTGTTTATTTGTGTAAAACCATCATTGTACGTGATTTAATGACAATTTTCGAACTTAATTACAAGAAAAATAATAATGTTATCATACTTGTTTAAAACTTCTCGATAAGAATTTGAGACAGTGCAGTGTGTGCTAATTCAGTGCGTGAATAAGTAAAATACGATTAAATTTCAAGAAAATGGTCAATAAAATAAAACTAATTTTATTTAAAAAAATACAATTTTTCTGTAAGAGTGAATAAATAATCTTTAATATTAATTCAATATTAATATTAATATTAATTAACTAATAATTAAACCCTAATCCATGAAACTTGATTGGTCGAAACCACGAGAAAAAGTCAGGGAATTTTATTAATCAGGGAAAAGTTAGAGATTTAAAAGAAAAATATTTCAAAAGTCAGCGGATTTCTATAACTTCAAATAACTGTCAAGCAGAATAAATTTGAAATTTTTTAATTTTAACTTAAAATTGATTTATTCCGTTTATAAAATATTCTGGGTTAAAAGTGTTACAAATTTCAGATTTGCCTTGTATTTATCTTTTCATTTATTTTTTTCTTTGAATTGCTTCCTCCTGAAGATTATGTTTTTGTTTATCAATTTTATTATTTGCTTGAAAATTAAACAACTTTTTAAAAAGTAATCCTTTTTGGTAGAAAATTCAACTGTTTCCTTGAAAAAATGTCTTTGTGGGTTGAAGATTCAACTATTTTCTTGTATAAGAATACAACTATTTGGTTGAAAATTCAATAATTTTTTAAAAGGTCATCCTTTTTAGTTCAAAATTTCAACTGCTCTGTTGAAAATTCGTCTCTTTGGGTTGTAATTTCAAGTAAATTCGTCGAAAATTTACTTCTTGTTCCAAACTCATATTTTGATGTTGAAAAGTCAAACTAAAATCTTTTTTGGATGAAAATTCAAATATTTTGTTTCAAATTTATCTTTTTGATTCAAAAATGGATCTGTTTTGTAAAACCATTTTGTTAAGAAATCATGTTTTTGTTGAAGATTCGTATTTGTAGTTGAAAATTCATCTCTTTGGTTGAAAGTTTAACTATTTTGTTAAAGACTAATCTTTTTTAATTGAAAATTTAACTGCGTGGATAAAAGTTGAACTACTTTGTTGATGATTTGTTTTTTTTTTTGAATGGAAGCTTATCTCTCTGGTTGAGAAATTTAACTATTTTGTTGAAAATTAATTTTTATGGAAATTCATATTTTCTGGTTAAAAAATTCAATTTATGCATAGAAAATTTGATTTTCGGCTTGAAGGTTCAAAAAATTAGGTATTTTTTTTTCCTTAATGACTGAACAATCTTTATTCGTTAAAAATCCATTTTTTTCTTTGGTTTTGAAATTCTTTTTTTTATGAAATGTTATATTTTTTTATTGAAATATCAACTATTGCACTGTTTGGTTGAAAATTCAATTATTTTGTGGAAAATTCAAGTATTCCGTTAAAAAGTAATCTTTTACATTAGCAAAGTCATTTTCTTTTTTTTTGAAATAGAGAAATAAATTTGAAATTTTCTTAACTTGTATCTGAAATATTGTTTTATTCCGTTTATACAAGATCCTATGTTACAAAATTCAACTGTTTTCTTGAAAATTTGTCTTTGTGGGTTAAATATTCAACTATTTTTTTCGCATGAAAATACAACTATTTGAATTAAAATTCAATATTTTTTTAAAAGGTCATCCTTTTTAGTTCAAAATTTCAACTGCTTTGTTTAAATTTCGTCTTTTTGGGTTGTAAATTCAAGTATATTCGTCGAAAATTAACTTCTCGTTCCAAACTCATATTTTGATGTTGAAAAGTCAATTCAATTCAAAATTATTTTTTTGTTTGAAGATTAATATTTGTAGTTGAAAATTTATCTCTTTGGTTGAAAGCTCAACTGTTTTTTTAAAAACTAATCTTTTTTAATTGAAAATTTAACTGCATGGGTAAAAGTTGAACTACTTTGTTGATATTTTTTTTTAAATAAAAGCTTATCTCTTTGGTTGAAAATTGAACTATTTTGTTGGAATTTAATTTTTCTGAAAATTCATATTTTCTCGTTCAAAAATTAAATTTATGCACAGAAAATTCGTCTTTCGGCTTGAAAGTTCAACAAATTAGGTAAACTTTTTTTTTCCTCAATGACCGAACAATCTTCATTCTTTGAAAATTCGTTTTTTTTTGGTTTTACAATTCTCTTTTTTAAATGAAATGTTATCTTTTTTGGTTGAAATATCAACTGTTACACTTTTTGGTTTAAAATTCAGTTCTTTTGTTGAACATTCAAGTATTTCTCTGAGAAGTATTCTTTTGTATTAGGAAAGTAATTTTGTTTTTTTGAAATGAAGAAATAAATTTTAATTTTTTTTCACTTGTATCTGAAATATTGTTCTATTCCGTTTATAAAAGATCCTATTCTATAAATATTACACGATCGAAATGGGAAAATAAAAAATTGTTCAAAGAAAAATCGGGGAATTTCTGAAAATGAAGTTTTCACCCTGCAAAGCATGCATGATCTTAAATACAAAAATTTTTCATTACTTTCAAATCCCACATCTTATTAATTCTGCAAACCATAAATTACGTCATGTAGGGATAGGGGGCTAGAAATATTTTGTTACTGTTCGTTAAGGCCCTTAATCTTTCTAAGAAATATAGTTGTATACACTCAACTCCCGTTATAAGGACCCCCGGTTTACGATATTCCTAGAACTGATGGCCTCCGCAGTTTCGTGATGAGAGGAGCCGCGGGGCCGGAAGAGAGGATGTACTCAATCAAGCGTGACAAACAGTTGGAAGGCCGCGCTCTCAGCGCGTTAGTTGCATCAGGTTGCGTCATGCGTCCAAATAAAACAGAAATGATTAATGCAAACGAGGATATCCTCTCCTTACAATCAATTTCTCTCTCTCTCTCTCTCTCTCGCGAGGGGTTTTAGCTCCAGTGGTATCATATCTTACCGCGCGTTTCGCGTTCTTTTAAATAGAAACTTGCGAAATATTCATGGTAGATATTCAGCCCCATTGAAATACACACAAGCCCATTGCCAGGTAGCCGTGGTGAACGAATAACGTAAGTAAGCTCACACACATACATATAAAAGTTTACGCGTATCTATTTCTGTGGTTTTGCACATACACGCACACACAGGGTGCCGATAAAACACTGCGGTATCCGCAGGTTTCGCGCTCTGCTCCGTCATAAAAGAGCCCCGTGTATGCCGCCGGTGCCGTATCTTTAGAAATATTGGTTAGATTTACATATTTTACCGTAAAGAGAAGTAGTAGGTACCTACCGCTGAGTAAAGGAGGACGTTCGAGTGGGGCATATTGTGGGGTGGGTGGGTGCGTGGAACGAGGGGGTGGCAAATGGGAATCCAGGGTTGCTTGAATGCGGGCGGCTTCAGAGATGCTAAATATTAATACCTACTAGTGTTCCTTTTATGCTCTGTCTCTCCCACCACCCACCCCTATCGCTCTTTGGTAACCACCAACTCTCTTTTGCCCTTTCTCTACTTTCTCTACTTACTCCCTCTTTCCCAGCGAGGTGGCTTATCCGATCATGGCTCAGGGCCGCGCTCGACTTTTTGGCCAAATTTTTCTTTGACTTCGTTTCCTTAACTGAAAAATTACCAGTTTTAATCGAACCCGTGTCTCAGTTCACCGAAATTCGGTGAGCGTAAAAAAAATATTTTCAGTGAGCCCAAGGAAGCTGGAAAAGGGTAGCTAGGATCACCGAAATTCGGTGAGAGTAGCACCGGTATTTTCGGTGAGCCTAGAGAGGCTGGAATAAAGTGGATAAGTTCACCGAAATTCGGTGCGAGTAGCACAAATATTTTTGGTAAGCCTGGGCGCTTCGTTTAATCAATCCTCCGGGGGTGTCCATAAAAAGCTTCACCAATTTTGTACTATTACCCCCCCCCCCCCCCCGTAACCCCTTCTTAGAAAAAAACACTTTCAATTCCTAAGATTTCAAGTCGAAATATATTGCATTTTTAACAAAATAGTTAAATTTTCAACCAAAAAGGTTTTTCTAACAAATTCAGACATAAAATCAGCCATAAAAGATGAATTGTCTACCAAAAAAGATGACTTTATCAAAGTGGTTAAATTTTCAACCTAGAAAGGTTCATTTTCGACCAATTGTCGAAATTTACAAACAAAAAAGATTAAATTTAACCGGAAAAACAGTTGAATTTTCAAGCTAAAAAGACGAAATTTTTAGAAGAGAGTTGAATTTTCAACCGAGAGAGATGACTTTTCTACTATAAATTATGAATTTTTTACCAAGAAAAGAATTTTTAGCAGAATAGTTGAATTCTCAAACTAATAGATGAAGTTTCAATAAAGAAATATCAATTTTAAACCGAATAGTTGAATCTTCAACTTAAAAAGTTATTTTTCAAAGCAAAAACGGAAGTTTACAATTGTCAGTTTGAAAAATTAGTTTTTTAAACAAAACTATTTTTTGAACTGTTAAAGTGAAACAAAATAGATGAATTTTTACCCAAATAGTTAAATTTTCAAGCCAGACGATTTTTCTACAAAACATATCAATTTTTAACTAAAATGATGAATCAATTGTAGGAATTCTTTAAAATTTAGTCAAAGTTTGAACCAAGTAGTTGATTTTTCAACAAAAAAATATTAATTTTGAACGAAATAGTTAAATCCTTAACCAAAAGAGATTAATCTTTATCCAAACAGTTGAATTTTCAACCAAAGAGAATAAATTTTCAATCAAGAAAGATCCATTTTAACGAATCAATTACATTTTTATTCAAAAAAGATAACTTTATCAAAATAGTTAAATTTGTAACCTATAAGGTGCAATCAAATGGTCGAAATTTTCAAACAAATAAAATTATTATTCATCCAAACATAGTTGAATTTTCAAACCAAAAAGATGAGTTTTTTAAAAGACAGTTGGAGTTTTAATCCGAAAAGTTTAATCTTTAACAAAAAAAGTTTATTTAGTACCAAAAAAGGTGACCTTTCTACCATGAATAATGAATTTTCCACCAAAAGTCAAATTTGTAACAAAATAGTTGAATCCTCAAACATATAGATGAATTTTCAGACAAGCAAAATGAATTTTAAACTGAATAGTTGTATTTTCAACTGAAAAAGATTTTTGTAAAATAAAAATGAAAAAGTTGAAATTTTCAGTTAAAAAAATTAATTAAAGAAAAAATTGTTAACCTGATGAATTAAACCAAAAAAGACCAAATTTTGATTAAATAGTTCAATTTACAACCAAAAATATAAATTTTCAAGAAAACAGGTTATTTTCAACATATAGTTTAATTTTCTACCAAGTTATTTAATTTTCAAACCAAACAGACGAATTTTTTACAAAACAGATTAATTTACAACTAAAATGATTCAAAAATTGTAGAAATTTTTCAAAAAGTAGTTAAACATTAAATTTCTACAAAAAAAGATGAATTTTCAACAAAATTCATAAAGTCTCTGTGAAATTGTTGATTTTCAGCTAGAAAAGATAAATTTTCAATTTAAAATATCATCTTCGACATGAAAATGGAATAGTAACATTTTCAGTTTGAAAAGCTAATTCTAAATAACAAAAAAAAACGAATTAAAAAAAAAAAAACACTTACATTTTCAACCAAAGAGATTAATTTTCAAATGGAATTATGAATCTTTTACAAGAAAAATTAATTTTTAAAAAAAGTATTCAACCCAAAAATGATTTTTAACTAAAAAATTCTATCTTCAGCAAAAAACTGAATTTTTAACAAATTAGTTGAATTTTTGAACAAGTAGTTGAATTTTGGACCGAAAAAGACGAATTTAAAAAAAAAATAGTTGAATCTTCAGCCAAAGAAGATTCCAGTTTAATTTTCAACACAAAAATGTTAAATTTCAACAAATGGTTCATCTTCAACCAAATAATAAAATTTTTGAATAAAAATATAATTGACAGGAAATAGCAACTGCAAACAAGGACATAAAAATAGGAATGCGAGGAAAATAAATTACTGACAAGAATATTATATTAGGGTGTCCACAAATCTTCATTTTTACAATTCCCTGATTTTTTCCTGACCAATTTTTCATATTCTCTGACCACAATTATTCAAAGACCAGAACCTTTATCTTCTACAAATTTAAACATTTAACATTCAGTATTAATTTTGAAAAAAATAATAAAAATTTATTGAACTCATTATCAAAATATTTCAGGCCAAAGATAATTTTCCAAGCTTCAGCTAATTTGCCTCTTCATTCCTTCATCTCCTTTTTCTTATCTAAATCCTATTTTATATACAATGTGAACAAAACAAATTATTTAATATCAAAAACCTTTAAAATCAACGAAAGAAGACGAATTTTCAACAAAATAGTAGATTCCTCAACCAAAGAAGATTTCAGTTTAATTTTCAACGCAAAAAATAAGAATTTCCAACAAATAGTTCATTTTCCGCTAAAATATTCGAATTTGCATTCAAATAATAACAAATAATAACATTTTTAACTAAAAGTGTAATCGTCAGGAGGGTGGCCGCCAAATTTCATTTTCAAAATTCCTTATTTTTTCCCTAACCAATTTTTCATTTTCCCTGACGATTAATATTCAAAGACCAGAATCTTAGTCTTCTAATAATTTTAACTTTGAACATGGAATAATAATTTAAAAAATGAAATAAAAATTTAATCAACCTTTCAATAAAATATTTCAGGCCAAATATAATTTTGCAAGTTTCAGCTCCTCGCCTCTGAATTCCCTCATCTTCTTTTTCTCATTTAATTCTTCTTTTCTCTAAATTTGAGTATTTGGTATTAGATATATAATATTGTTGAAAAAAAAAAATTATATCAAAAACATTTGTATTTAACCAAAAAATACGAATTTTCAACAAAATAGTTGATTCCTCAACCAAAGAAGATTTCAGTTTAATTTTCAAGACAAAAATGAGAATTTTCAAGAAATAGTTCATTTTCCGCAAAAATTGTCGAATTTGCATCCAAATAATAAAAATGTTAACTAAAAGTGTAATTGTTAGGAGGGTGGCCGCAAAACTTTATTTTCAAAATTCCTTATTTTTTCCCTAACCAATTTTTCATTTCCCCTGACCATTAATATTCAAAGACCAGAATCTTAGTTTCCTAAAAATTTTAACTTTTAACATGGAATAATAATTACTAGGAATCTGTATTATCATCGGAGATGGTAACGACCGATCAGAAGAGAAATCATTTCAAACACACTGTGAAAATGGAAATCTACAATATCGATCAAAGTTATACCCTCTAATACAAAAAATCTTCAACGTCATCTCAGACTAGATGGAACTATAAATTAAAATTTAGAAAAAAGACCTTCTCCTTTCGCTCCGCTGGGATGCGAACGCCAGGTCAACTGATTTCTGGTCAGGTGCTCTAACCACTGAGCTACTAGTAGCTCAGTGGTTCAGTGGCCCAGTGGTTCGAACGCCAGGTCAACTGATTTCCGGTCAGGTTCTCTAACCACTGAGCTACCAGTAACTCAGTGATTCAATGGCTCAGTGGTTCAGTGGCTCAGTGGTTCGAACGCCAGGTCAACTGATTTCTGGTCAGGTGCTCTAACCACTGAGCTACTAGTTGCTCAGTGGTTCAGTGGCTCAGTGGTTCGAACGCCAGAAATATTTTATTAAAAGGTTCATTAAATTTTATTTGAATTTTTTAAATTATCATTCCATAAATTAAATTTATTCAGGAAAAAGATCTTCTTCTTTCGCTCCGCTGGGATTCGAACGGCAACTGAACTGATTTCCGGTCAGGTGCTCGAACCACTGAGCTACTAGTAGCTCAGTGGTTCAGTGGCTCAGTGGTTCGAACACCAGGTAAACTGATTTCCGTCAAGGTGCTCTAATCACTGAGCTACTAGTAGCTCAGTGATTCAGTGGCTCAGTGGTTCAAACGCCAGGTCAACTGACTTCCGGTCAGGTGATCTAACCACTGAGCTACTAATAGCTCAGTGGTTAGAGCACCTGACCGGAAATCAGTTCACTTGGCGTTCGAATCCCAGCGTAGTGAAAGGAGATTTTTTTTGTTGAATAAATTCAATTTATGGAATAATAATTTAAAAAATGAAATAAAATGTAATCAACCTTTTAATAAAATATTTCAGCCCAAATATAATTTTCCAAGTTTCAGCTACTTTGCCTCTTAATTCCCTCATCTTCTTTTTCTCAGTTAATTCCTCTTTTCTCTTAACTCGAGTATTTGGTACGATGTCACGGTTATTTCTGAAGTGGTTTCAAGCTGAGCTGATTATGTTTATTCATCCGCGCCAGGCCTAAGTATATTTTTTCGGTTCTTCTGATGTCTCGCGGGATGATTCTAAATTGTTCGGTAATGGCGGCTCGACATTCGTCGAGGTGGTTCCGACAAGAAGCCCTATAGCCCCGTCAGAACGAGGGGTTTGTAATTTGTGCTCGGTGACGCGAGCCACGAGGTGGCTTTGACGCTGAGTAATTTCTCCTATTAACTTTACATCATAATTACTGATATGCTTTTGTGGGGAAAGTCACATGTGAATAAATCCCATTCGGTGCTTTCCTGCCTCAAAAGTTACTTTGCACTGCAAGCCTCGAAAATTTGAATTCAGAAACAATCTCTTCAAATTTGGATGTAAAACAATTTCTCAAAGAGGAGAAAAAGGAAAAATTATGTTGGTCATCCGTTCCAAATGAAAAACTCAAACTTTTATTTCAAATAAATAAAAGTGTCCAAATCTATATAATTTACCGACGTTTCGACACGGCTTTGTGTCTTTTTCAAGGTTGAATTAAACTAAAATCAGAAAAAAAATGTATCGTATGCTAAACTTTAAAGCCAAATACATAAGAGAAAACTTGAGTTAAAAAACATCATAGTTAAGAAAACAGTAGAAAGTAATAAAAAATAAATGTTAACATAAGTACAATATTTTGTTTATAAACCAGAAATTAAGAGGAAGAATTACCTGTTTCATAGTGTAAAAAAAACGGCGATTATGTCAATTAGTCAACATTCTGAAAAATGGAGGCTGAACCGTCTAATACAATTACATGTTAAACAAACAAAAAAACAAAAAACGAAGACAGAAACGAACACAACATAATTAATTATTAATTAATTAATAAAATCTTAATTTCTGGATTATAAACAAAAATTGTACTTAGGTTGACATTTATTTTTTATTACTTCCTACTGTTTTTTTAACTATGATATTTTTTAACTCAAGTTTTCTCTCATGTATTTGGCTTTCAAGTTTAGCATACCATAATTTTTTTTGCTGATTTTAGTTGAATTCAACCTAAAAAAATACACAAAGACGTATCGAAACGTCGGTAAATTATGCGGATTTGGACACTTTTATTTATTTGAAATAAAAGTTTGAGTTTTTTATTTGGAATGGATGACCAACATGATTTTTCCTCTTTGAGCAATTGTTTTACATCTCGATCACGTTTGAAGAAAGGCTTCATTTACCACATTGATTTCTGAGTTTCTGGAAAAGTTTCTCAGAAGATTACTGTTTTTGTGGCTTAACTCATATCTTCAAATTTGGGACGGGGCTGTAATGTAATCAGGACATGATTTGAATCAGCGAGTCTGAACAGAAAATTTTTTGAGGATTAGGAAAAAATGATATTTTTCCGATTCCCAAGTGACATGTTGAGACTTTTAGTAGTCAAATTCAAAATTTTTCAAATATAATTCCTGAGCGACACGTCCAGAATTTCAAAAATCTGGACGCGTCGCTTGGGAATTAGAAAACATCATTATTTTTTCTGAACCTCAAAAATGATTCATTCATCATTCCCGCACGTACAAAAATTTTGGATACAAAATTTTTTGAGGATTAGGAAAAACAATCATATTTTTCTAATTCCCAAACAACGCTTTCAGATTTTTCAAAGTGTGATTCATACTTCTAAAAATCTATTTCTCAAGCGAAACGTCCAGACTTTTAAAAGTCTGGACGTGACGCTTGGGAATTAGAAAGTATCATTATTTTTTCTAATCCTCAAAAATGATTCATCCATCATTCCCGGACGTAAAAAAATTGGAATACAATTTTTTTTGAGGAATTGGAAAAATAATGATATTTTTCTAATTCCCAAAGATTTTTAAAAGACTAATTCAAACTTTTAAGAATCTAATTCAATTTTCATTTTTTTGAAATTTCTATTTTTCATTTATCATTCTCGGACGTAAAAAACGTGGAATACAAAATTTTTTTAGGATTAGGAAAGTTATTATATCTTTCTAATTCTCAAGCGATACGTCCAAACTTTTAAAAGTTTGGACGTGTCGCTTGGAATTAGAAAATATCATTATTTTTCTGAATCGTCAAAAAATTTTTATTCATGATTCCCGTACGTAAAAAAATTGGAATCCAATAATTTTTTAAGAATAGGAAAAATGATGATATTTTTCTAATTCCCAAGCGACACTTTCAGACATTTAAAAGTCTAATTCAGACTTTTAAAAATCTAATCCCCAAGCGACACGTCCAAACTTTTTAAAGTCTGGACGTGTCGCTTGGAATTAGAAAATATAATTATTTTTTCTAATCCTCAAAAATGATTCATTCATCATTCCCGGGCGTAAAAAATGTGGAATACAAAATTTTTCGAGGAATTGGATAAATAATGATATTTTTCTAATTCCCAAAGATTTTTAAAAGAATAATTCAAACTTTTGAAAATCTAATTCAATTTTCATTTTTTTGACATTTCTATTTTTCATTTATCATTCCCGGGCGTAAAAAACGTGTAATACAACAATTTTTGAGGATTAGGAAAGTTATTATATTTTTTTAATTCTCAAGCGACACGTCCAAACTTTTAAAAGTCTGGACGTGTCGCTTGGAATTAGAAAATATCATTATTTTTCTAAATCGCAAAAAAATTGTATTCATCATTCCCAGACGTAAACAAAATTGGAATCCAATAACTTTTTAAGAATAGGAAAAATAACGATATTTTTCTAATTTCCAAGCGACACTTCCAGACATTTGAAAGTCTAATTCAGACTTTTAAAAATCTAATCCCTAAGCGACACGTCCAAACTTTTAAAATTCTGGACGTGTCGCTTGAGAATTAGAAAAATAGAATTATTTTTCCTAAACCTCAAAAATTTCTCATTCATATATTTTTAGTTGAAGATTGTATTATTTGGTTGAAAATTGAACAATTTATTTTAAAATTTATGCTCTCTGATTAAAAATTCAACTGTTTTGTTGAAAATTCAACTTTAAAAAAAAAAGTCTCCTAAGTTTGAAACTTAATCTGTTTTAGTTAAAATTTATTAATGGTTTTTGTGCTAAATGCAACTGTGTGATTGAAAAATAATCTTCTTTGCTTGAGGATTCAACTATTTTGTTAAAAAATTCGTCTTTTTTGGTGATACGAAGTTTCTAGCCAAAGGGATGAATTTTCGATCCAAAAGGACAAATTTTGAAACAAAAAGATTTTTTTTCTCGAAAAAAGACGAATTTTCAACCAATCAGGTGAATTTTTCACTCAAATTATAAATTTTCCAACTGAAAAAACGAATTTTCAACAAATCAAGGTTTTTGAGTCAAGGAAAAAAGTACATCCAAATTGTTGAACTTTCAAGCCAACAACGAATTTTCTCTAGAACAGTTGAATTTTAAACCCGATAATATGAATTTTCAACAAAAAAGTTAATTTTCAACTAAACATTTGCATTTTTAACCAAAAAAGGGAAATTTCAAACCAAGAAGATCAGTTTTTTTTTTCACAAAGAAGACGAACTCTCAACTAAAAAAGATCAATTTTCAACCAAAAATGAAAAAGTTAGATTTTCAGTGAAAAAAATTAATTTTAAGAAAAGGAATATTTAATAAAATAGTTGAAATTTTAACGAAAGATTTGAACTTTATACTAAAATAGTAAATCCTCAACAAAAATATTTAAATTTTCACTGAAAAATTGATTTTCAACCAAAAAAATCAACGATTTTTCATCCAAAGTGATAAATTTTCAACTTAAATGAAGAATTTCCAACAACAACAAAATAATTTTTTTTTTACAAAGTAGTGCAATTTTCAATAAGAAACGATGATTTTCAACGAATCGTGAAATAGTAGATATATAATAATATTTCAACCAAAACAGATTTTAATTTAAAATAAAAAACTTTTAACTTCAAACAAAAAACACAAATTTTCCAACAAATTATTAAATCCGCAACTAAAGAAGATTGATTTTACATCAAACAGTTGCATTTTTATCCAAAAAAGGTGAAACTTCTACTAAAACAGATTATGCTTCAAACCAAAGTGACGAAGTTTTCGAAAAGACTCATTTTGTTCTAATAAAGACGAATTTTTAACTAAAAAATATTTTTCCAGCCAAAAATGGAAAAGTTAATTTTTCAGTGGAAATGAATAAACATTCAATAAAATTGTTAAGTTTTTAACCAAAAAGGTGATTTTTTTACTCACATTATAAATTTTCTAACTAAAAAGACGAATTTTCAACAAATGAAGGTTTTTGAGTAAAAAAAATGCATCCAAATTGTTGAACTTTCAAGCCAAAAACGAATTTTCTCTAGAACAGTTGATTTTTAAACCCGATAACTTGAATTTTCAACAAAAAATAGTATATTGTATTTTCAACCAAAAATTAAAAAGTTAGATTTTCAGTGAAAAAAATTAATTTAAAGAAAAGGAATATTTAACAAAATAGTTGAAATTTTAACGAAAGATATGAAATTCATACTAAAATGGTAAATCTTTACCAGAAATATTTAAATTTTCACTAAAAAAAATTAATTTTCATCCAAAAAAATCAAAGATTTTTTATCAAAGTGATAAATTTTCAACTCAAATAAAGAACCTTCAACAACAACCAAATCATTTTTTTTTTTTTTGCAAAGCGGTTCAACCTTCAACCAAGTAGTTCAATTTTCAATAAAAAAGAATAATTTTCAACAAATGGTGATATAGTAGATATATAATAATATTTCAACCAAAACAGATTTTAATTTAAAATCAAAAACTTTCAAATTCAAACAAAAAACACAAATTTTCCAAAAAAATTGTTAAATCTTCAACTAAAGAGGATTTATTTTCCATCAAACAGTTGCACTCTTATACAAAAGGGGTGACATTTCTGCTAAAACAGATTAAGTTTTAAACCAAAGAGACGAGCTTTTCAAAAAAGAAGTTGAATATTCAACCAGAAAAGATTTTAATTCAATTTTCAACACCAAAATATGAATTTTCAACCAGAACAGTAGAATTTTCAACTGAGAAGCATGACTAACAAAATTATTGAGCTTGTAAACAAATAATAAAATTTTTTAATAAAAATATAATCATCAGAAGGAAGTCACTACAGAAAAATATAAATAGGAATACAAGGTAAATAATTACTAACAAGAATATTATATCAGTGTGGCCGAAAAACTTCATTTTTAGAATTCCCTAATATTTCTCTGCACAATTTTTCACTTTCCCTGTCCATTAATATTCAAAGAAGAGAATCATAATCTCCTATAAAAATTAACATAGACTCTCTTATACATGAAACAAAACAATTCCAAATTAAAAATTAAAAATGAATTATTTTTTGTATTGAAAAAATAAAATAATATTAAAGTGCCTCTTATAGAAATTGTCTGAATATTACCAAATTTGTTTTAGATCCCTAGCTTTTCCTTGACTTTCCCTGAAAACCAGGTTTTCCCTGGTCCACGTCACCTTCTGCAACCTTATATAAATATTGTTTTTATAAAAACTTCTTAACAAAACTCAACCAAACAGTCACTCAAGGAAAATTCAGCATTTATTTAACAGAAAACAATGAAAACTCTTCCGGATTTTTATCCAGAAAAATTGAAATTAACTGCTAAAATATGAAATTACGAGAGTTTAGTTATAAAGTATAACTACGCTCTTTCATGTTTTGAACCCACTTATGGCTCTTAATTTCTTACCATTCTAAGGAAAAGGGAGTGGAATTGTTGCATTAAGACCCTTCTCAGAATTCGGGTAGTTCCGCTTTAACATGCTCCTACCTTGAATTTGCTACTGCAAACCCAAATAGCCCAGATGTTTATATTTAGAGGTCCACCTCACGACTAAGGTCATAGAATAACTCATGAATGCCATATTCACTTTCCAAATTCTATTGATCGGTAAGATATATTTCAAAAAAGTTTCAAAAAAGTAGCTTTTTCTCAGTCACACTACCGTCGAAAAACTACCTACGAGAACTGTCGAAAAAATCTAAAATTTATACCACATAGTTTTTAAGGTCTTATCTTTATTTGAAGCCAATACCTTGTAAAATATAATTATGGGTGCGTGAGATATGCCTTAAAATTCACAATTGTGTCTGCGTCAGGTTTCAATCGGCGATCACCGCTGTTGCCCGCGAGAGCGGTGTTCGCCGAAAATTTCCCAGATTTTGTACCTTAACTTTCACTGATGATCTGATTTCTTACTCATGAAACTTCTTGAAAAATTGACAGGACGTAATCTTTGAAACCTTACCTTTAATTTAGGTCATCAAAACTTCAAAAATCTTCATGGGTTCTCATGATATGATACCTAATTTACAAGCGTGGCTGCGTCGGGTTGCAGTCGGCGAATACCGCTGTCGACCGTGAGGGGGATGATCTGATTTCTTACTTATTAAACTTTTTGAAAAATTGACCGGACATAATCTTTAAAACCTTATCTTTATTTCAGGTCATTAACACTTCAAAAATCTTCATAGGTTCTCATGATATGACAACAAATTTATAAGCATGGCTGCGTCGGGTTTCAGTCGGCGATCACCGCTGTTGACCGTCAGAGGGATGATCTGATTTCTTACTTATGAAACTTTTTTAAAAATTGACAGGAAGTAATGTTCAAAACCTTATCTTCAATTGAGGTCATTAACACTTGAAAAATCTTCATGGGTTCTCATGATATGACAACAAATTTATAAGCATGGCTGCGTCGGGTTTTAGTCGGCGATCACCGCTGTCGACCGTGAGAGAGATGATTTGATTTCTTACTTACGAAACTTCTTGAAAAATTGACAGGACGTAATCTTTAAAACCTTATCTTTAATTTAGGTCATCAAAACTTCAAAAATCTTCATGGGTTCTCATGATATGATATCTAATTTACAAGCGTGGCTGCGTCGGGTTTCAGTCGGCGATCACCGCTGTCGACCGTGAGGGTGATGATCTGATTTCTTACTTATTAAACTTTTTGAAAAATTGACAGGACGTAATCTTTAAAACCTTATCTTTAATCCAGGTCATTTAAACTTCAAAAATCTTCATGGGTTCTCATGATATGACAGAAAATTTACAAGCGTGGCTGCGTCGGGTTTCAGTCGGCGATCACCGCTGTTGACCGTGAGAGGGATGATATGATTTCTTACTTATTGAACTTTTTGAAAAACTGAAATTAACAGGACGTAATTTTTAAAACCTTATCTTTATTTTGAGCCAATAACACTTCAAAAACCTTCACACGATTCCAAGATATAACAGAAAATTTCCAAGCAGGTCTGCGTCGGGCTTCAGTCGGCGATCACCGCTATTGGCCGCGAAACCGATGATTGCCGAGAATTTTTAAGATTTTGTACCTCAACTTCAACTCGCGTTGTAATTTACGAAAAAATTGTTGAAATAGACTAAAATTGCTAGGAAGTAATCTTTGAAATCTTATCTTCAATTGTAGATAATAACTTTTTGAAAATCTTCAGGGGGTCCCTAAATACGACAAAAAATTTTGAGGAAAGTATAAAGACAGAGCGCGGAGCGCGAAGTAAAAACATTATCGAGCGCGAAGCGCGAGACCCAGAAGACGCGCACCGTTAACGCGGTCAATTTTTTGAGCGTACAGAGAATAACTTTTTTTTAAATTATTTTTTTTTATCCGAAAATTTAACTATTCCATTTTTTACTGAAAATTTATCTTTTATAAGTTGAACATTCAACTTTTTGGTAGGAAATTCATCTTTTAAGATAGAAAAGTCATCTTTCTTCGATGAGAATGAACTTTTTTGTTTGAAACTTTTTGTCGGTTTGAAAATTATCTCTTTTGATGAAAATTCATATTCTTGGTTAAATATTCAACTATTTGGTTAAAAGTTAAAACTATTTTTTTGAGAAAATTATTTATTATTTGGTCAAAAATCACCTTTTTTTAAAAAAATCAAATTTTTGAGTTGCTAATTCAACTGTTTTGTAGATAATTCGCCTTTTTCTCCTGAAATTGAAAAACTTTGTAGAAAATTGAGAAATTCAATTTAAAAATCTTCTTCTTTGGTAAAAAAATTAATCTTCTAGGTGGAAAAATCGATCTTTTTGTTGAAAATTGAACTATTTGGTTAAAAATTATCTTTTTCAATTAAAAATTCAACTACTTGATTGCAAGTTAAACTACTTTGTGAATTTTTTTAAGATTCACTTCTTGGGTTGAAAAATTTACTTTTTTGTTGTAAATTTATTAAATTTTCTTTTTAATTTATCTTTCCCAGTTTTGGTTAAAAAATTTTAATTTGTAAGTTGATAATTGAACTACTTAGTAGAAAATTCATATATTTTGATCCAAATTCGTCTTTTGGGTTAGAAAATTAATCCAGTTTGTTGAAAATTCATGGTTTTGGTTGAGAATTGAACTATTTTGTTCAAAATTCGTTTTTGTTCGTTTAATTCAACTGTTCGTAAATTTGTCTCTTGGTAGAAAATTCATCTTTTATGGTAAAAAAGTCATCTTTTATGATTGAAAATTCATCTTTCATGGTGGAAAAGTCATCTTTTTCGATTGACAATTCGTCTTTTTGGTTTCGTTAAAAATTTGTTTTTGTTTTAAATGAAAAAATTCATCTTTTATAATAGAAAAGTATATTTTCTTGGTTGAAAATTCATCTTTCTTGGTTCAAAATAAACATTTTTGTTAAAAGTACAACTGCCTTTAAAAAATGCGTCTGTCTGATTAAAAATTCATTTTTTTGGTTTGAAAATTCATCTCTGGTAGAAAATCTTGAAATCCGAGAAGTTTTGAATATCTTATATTGAATGCAGTATTTTCTTTCATATTCAACTTATTTAGAGGATTTAATACGCCTATTAGTCCCCTATTTTTGTTAAAAATCATCATTTTTCCCCTGTTTTGAGAGAATTTTGAACAATGTTACTTTTAGAGAGGGGGGGGGGGGTAAATACAAAACAACGGTCTTCAGCGAGGGGAAGGGGTAAAAAAAGCCAAAAATTGGTTAAGCAGTTTACAAACGACCTTTTATTATTGTCGGTGAAGATTATCATCGATCAATATTATTGTTAAAGAAGATGCTCATGTACCGACGAAGAATTCGTATGTGGGGATGAAAAATTCTCATATGCCGATAAAGATTATTATTATCGATGAAGATTATCATCAATGAAGATTGCTACTGGTGTAGATTCTTATTTACCGATAAAAAATTCTTATATGACGTTCAAGATTATCATTTTTGACAAATATTATCATCTATGAAGATTATCGTCGATGAAGATTCTGCTATGCTATCCTGAATCTAAAATCCAGTTCTCTACTATCAAAGGATAATCTAAGTCCCCAAGAAATAATTACATTATGAAGTAAATCCTGTGATTATTACGTTGAAAATTTATTTGAGAGAATAATTAGTAATCTGAGATCTTGCATTTGATCATAAATGAGTGGAGATTTAGATAGAGGATCAAGGCGATAGCCGGAAGGTAGTGTCGCGTTAGAGTTGGTTCAGAGCTCTTGAGTCCCTCGTGCCCCTTATTCCTCGCCAATTCGCAACAAATTGTAATTTCTAGAAACAAATTGAATATAAACGACGACGCAATTCGAATGCCTGCTGCAGCGGCACCAACATAATAATGATGACGGGCAAAGAGAGCGAGGGAGATATGAAGGAGAGAAAAGCGTCAGCAGGCAGTAGCACTGTAAGCAAGGACGTAGCCATGCGCAAAACAGCAATCTTTCGAGGTAATCTCTTTAATAAATGTAGCATACATTCTCTCGTTTCGAATTGCGTCTGCGTAATGGCCTCCCGTCATCCCACCTCCCTTGTTTCTCATACTTTTCAGCCCAATGGAAAGATGTTTCCACTTGTATGCAGAAAATGCACTACTTTTCTCTCTACTCGAAAAAATCGAGAAAATTGGCCCCTTCATTCATCTAGACCTTTCAAGCGATTCCAAAGATACTTCAGACAGTAACAATTATTTTCGAGAAAAAGAAGGGTGATCAGTAGGATGAGAGGCTAAAAAGACTAGTAAGGGATACGAGAGTTATGCGAAGTTCTGAATGTGGAACGAATCATTACCTATTAGTTTCGAAAGTGAACCTAGGTTAAGGATGGATGAGAAACAAAACTAAAAGGACGAAGCAGATGCTAATCAAAGTAGTGAATTTGGAGAAACCGGATATGCGAATAGAATTTCGGGATAAGATAACGGAAGACGTAGATAGGAAAATTTTGGAGACACTAATACGCAACAAAAAAAATGGGTGTTCATGGACAAGGTTTCAGGAAGTCATTGTTAGAAGCGCAACTGAAATGTGTGGTACTGCGGTTGTAGGAAGGATGACTGGTGTTCTTTGGCGGGACAATGAAATCCACGTAGCTATTAACACGAAGAAGCAAGCAAGGAAGACCTAGTTAGGAGAATTCGGGACACGCTAATACGCAATAAAAATATAGGCGGCACATAGAAAATGTTTCAGGAAATGATTGTTAGGAGCGCAACTGAAGTTTGTGGTGCTGCGGTTGTAGGAAGGATGACTGATGTTGCTTTGTGGAACAATCAAATCCGCGTAACATTTAACAAGAAGAAGCAAGGAAGACCTAGCTAGGACAATTTGGGACACGCTTATACGCAATAAAAATAGAGGGGCGCATAGACAATGTTTCAGGAAATCATTGTTAGGAGCGCAACTGAAGTGTGTGGTACGGCGATTGTATCAAGGATGACTGGTGTTGCTTGATGGAAAAATGAAATCCGCGTTGCTATTAACGAGAAGAAGCAAGCGTATTCAAGAGAGTTGAATATTATAGGTCTTAGCAATGACGAGAGAAATAGGCTAAAAATTATTATTAGGATAGGAACAGAAGAGTCATAATACTAGTTAAGAAAATCATAAGTAAAATCAAGGTGCAAAACAAAAGAAATGCAAGAATATTTTTATGGAATTAGGAAATTATATTGAAAAATGGTCAGCAAGATTAGGAAAGAAATAAGTAGTACACAGTTGGCTGGGATTAAGAATACCGAAGATCAAATGGTATGGGACACGGACGAAGTAAAAGATTTCATAAGTGTCTATTATCAGAAATTATTTAAAGGTGGCGATGCTAGAAAATCCGATTGAAAACGGCGGAATAGTAGCTTTTCCCTATGAGATTAGAGCTATAATTAAGAAACTGAAGAATGGTAAGGTTACTGGTGTGGATGGTCCTACCGCTGAAATGCTCAAGAGCGGTGACGAGTATTTGTCTGTAAGCCTGAACGATTTGATGAATATATGTACTGAGAAAGAAAAAGTTCCAAATGTCTGAAGTAAGGTGATTATCGTTTCAACCTACAAGGGAGTGGGTAATCAAGGTAACTGAAATAAATATAGAGCTATCAACTTACTAAGTACCTTATTCGTGAGTTACGTATAGTATGGCATTAGTTTGTTGGCATGGATCGTTAGAGGTTTTTTCGAAACCAATTTTGCAATTGGTATTTTCTGTTCCTTCTAAGACAACCGCGTGCTCTTTCGAACTAGGAGAGATTATTGACAGATGCTTGGTCGATGAGCTTCACTATGCCTCCGGGTACATAAATTCTTTGAGCTTTTATCATCTTTGCATCTTGCTGTTTCTTTTTTTTTTCTTTTTGTATGGTTATTCTTTCTCTGGCTTTGTTAAGATATTGTTCATGCTCTATCTTTCCACTTTTGAACAAAGTCTGAGTACTTTATCGACAGTGTTGTGCTTATATAGAAGGATGTTTGGTTCTCATGCAAAAATAAGTTGGGATCGGAAATACGCAATTTCTTCTCATTCCATAGTATCATGAGCCATGGTCACTATTTTTGAAGTGTTATTCCATTCAGCTGTATTGTCCTTCGTACATGTTCTGCGTAGGTCTTTCAGGGTTCAGTGTTATCTTTGTGGGCTTTCAGTGGATTGTGGGGGGATAGGAGAAAGTCTTGATAAATAGTATTCGAAACAAATTCTCGAAATGGTGGAAATCTTCTTAAACAATGTTTAACAATGTAAAACAATGCTCCTTGGACCTTGGTTGAGTATTGGACCAGAGTGAGATATTTAGTAAGCTCATGGATTGACAGGATATCGTTTTTTTCCTAAACGAGTAGTTACCAATGGCCGGAAAATGTCCCTAGCTATTTTATCGTTGGGGTGAACTGGCATATCGGGGATAATAGCTGTACTCTCATTTTTAATCCTAGTTTTTTAAAACTGGCAGGCTGGGCATCCTTTAAAAAAATCTCTTCTCATCTCTTTTTTCATGGTTTTATATTCATCAATTGGCCTTGCTCATTCGATAGTTTTCTTTTGTTGGACATAACAGAAGAAGAGATCTGCAAGTTCAATAAGTGTTTATGTCAGGAAGATCATGTGCTGATCAGATATTCAGCTTAGGACAAATCACAAAATGTAGTCTGAGAGTAAACAACAAATTTTTTTGTGCATTTGTTGATCTAAAAAAGGCTTTGATAAGGTATAGAGTAAATGGATTGCTTTGACATTAGTCAGGGTATCAGGCCAGGATGCCTTATCTCATCTTGGCTATTCATTATATTCGTAGACGAATGTCTAAGAATGGCTCTATTAGGTGAAGAACCTATTCATCTCTGGACTGCTAAAGTGTGTGGATTAACATTCGCAGATGATAAAATTGTTACGGCAAAATCAGCCCTAGATTTGCAAAGAATGTTGTCATTCACACACATCCCTACTTACTTTTAACAAATGAATTCCTTATTTTCCGGTAGTATAACAATTCTCGAACCGGGAGATGTACGTTTACCCCGAAAGTGATTTGATTTATGGTATAATAATAATATTAATAATATTGTACGTGAATTTTATTGTAGGAATCCGTGGAACACCCTGCATGAACAAACGTTATTTGCTTTTTCGAGTGACCTGACTTGTTTAGAATTCATAAATTATTCTGACCATTGAATGTAGCGGACAATCGAGAAATCCGCCTTGTCTCGGATCTTTGTGCGCGCGGAAGGAAGTTCAATTCGATCCGCGGTGGGATGAGATCAGTTCAGTATTTGCGTAACTGTGGATGCTCCGCATTCTCCAGACCCACCCTTGACAGAGGGTCGATCCCTCCTTCTTGTCATTCTCAATCGAATTCTGTTTTCACGAAGGCGTCTGCGGAATGGGCCAGATTCCTAAGACGCTGTTGTTGTTGTTCCGTTTCAAATCCTTACACACAAACCAAAGCCACCCCTACTAGACGTCCTCTTATCTTCCAAGAAAATTCAAATTCTTCTGACCACTGTCCGAATTCTCCAACAGCTATTGAAAATACCAATTTGACACGTGGCTATTCGAAAGGATATTACAGGATACAATGTAAAGAAACTTCCCGTAAGGCAAATACATTGGAACCAAAGAATTTTTTGAATTAAAAATATCGGACCTTTCATGCATTATTTCTGGACTAGCAAGAATAGCTCGCTACGAGCGCTAATTACACGGTTCTTGTTTTCATTTCCTAATTTTTTAATAAAAATATATCCTTAAATTTGAAGTACTATACAATATGGTTAATTATTGGAAATTAAATTGAATATTAAAATTGCTACATCGACTTTCAGACAATTTTAATTTGAGGTGACTGAAAAATCACGGAAGATAACCTTCCCAAGACTGCAAAATTGCTGAAAATGGAAATATTCGAAATAGAAAATTTCCAAAAAATATAAAATTATTGTCGAAATATAAAAATCCCGAATTGTAAAATTTTTGAATAATAAAATTCCCGAACATTTTTAAATATTACCGTATTTGAACATTTTCTAATAATAAAATTCTTGAAATAAAATTGTCGAATTATAAAATATCTGACAGTAAAATTCCCTACGCTAGAAAATTCTCGAATTATGGAATTCTAAAATTTACAAAATGAAAAAAATTGATTTAAAAAAAATATTATTTATTTATTGAAAATACAATAATGAAATATTCAAAGCATAATTTGAAAAAACGTGAAACATTTTTTTTTTTAATTTCCTTAGATCAAAATATTCAATTATTGTATCTTTACAAATAAATATTATTTATTAAGAAACAATTTTTCGAATTCAGGAATTTTTCAGTGTCCGATATTTCATAATTCGGCAATTTTCTAAAAGCAATTTTATTATTCGGGTATTTTAAAATTCAGTAAAATTTTTTTATTCTAATTTTTGTTTCGGTAGTTTTCTTTTTCAAGATTTTTCAGTTTGTCCTTTGATTTAATTTCAATTTTAATTCTTGTGGGATTTTTGTAATCTGTAACTTTCATTTGAATGTAAGATTTTATTTCAAGAGAAATGAGAAGCAAAAAAAAATTAATAATTCCATGTGGGATTTCATATCGTAATAATATGTTCGTAATCAATTTTTAATGTTAATAATTTTAAATTATGTAGCCTTGAATTTTTTTAGAGATCATTTTTAAGTTTATTATGAAGATAAAGGTGAAGATTATGATGATTTGGAAGATCAAAAGTCAAGTTTTCAATTCTTATTATTTATCAAACTTACAGAATTTTTAATTTCAGAACTTGAAACTTGCGTAGTTTTTAGTTGTAAATTTCCAACATCAAAAACTGTTCAATATTAAAGGTTCTCGATTCAAATTTTTACAGTTTTAAAAATCTAAAATTCATGAATTTTATAAATTCAAAAATAAAAAAAAATCTTGAAATTTGATGATTTTGGAAGTCAAAAGTCAAGCTTTCAATTATAAATATTCCAAACTTCAGAAATTTTAAATGCAAAACCATCAGAATGGTCGAACGTTTGATAGTGTATGGTCAAAATTGAAAACTCTTCAATTCAAAAATTTTGCAATTCAAAGGTTAGGAATTATGAAGTGTTACAATGGAAAACTCTTGAATTTTAAAACTGTGTGAATAAAATTTCCTAAATTTTCGTGATTTTAAAGATCAAAAGTCTATATTTCAATTCTAAATCTTCCAAATTGAAGAAATTTCGAATGTAAATCATGAAACATATAGAATTTTTAAATGTAAATTTTCAAAATTAAAAACTTTTTAATTTTAGAATATTTAAAATTTGAAGTTCTGCAATTTTAAAGGGATGCGCTTCAAAATTCTTGAATTTGAAAAGGCAATGAAAAATTATTCAGTTTGCAAGATTTATAGTTTAAAGGTATTTAATGTGGAAAATTTTTTTGTAATAGTTCACGTTTGAAGATTTACAATTGAAAAGTCTTCAATTCTAACGATTTGCAATTAAAAATTCTTAAAGTTTAATTATTAACAATTGAAAGCTCTTTAATTTTAAGGATGTAAACATAGAAGTTCCTAAATGTTGATAATTTGAATGATTTTGTAAACCAGAAATCAAGTTTTCGATTCTAAATCTTCAAAATTGAAGAAATTTCGACTGTAAATTATCAAGATTACAGAATTTTAATTATGAATTTTCAAAATTACAAACTTTTCAATTTCAAAATAATTAGAATTTAAAGTTCTGCAATTTTAAAGGGATACAACTGAAAATTCTTTCATTTTGAAACGACAGCATTACAAAATATTCAATTTTTAAGATTCATATTTGACAGGTCTATAATAGTGTAAAACATTTTTTTCGAATAGTTCAATTTTAAGAATTACAATGGAAAACTCTTCAATTTTATCGATTAGAAATTTGAAAATTTTCAATTTTGAATATTGACGATTAAGAAATATTTACTTTTTAGAATGTATAAATAAAAATCCTAGATGTTCATGATTTTTATGATTTTGAAAATCAAAAGTCAAGTTTTCTGTTTTAAATCTTCGAAAAGATTTTTGAAATATAAATAATTAAAATGGCAGCATTTTTAGTTGCAAATTGCCAAATAAAAATTTTTTCAATTTCAAGATTTTCAACTCAAAACTCTACAATTTTAAACAGCTGAAATTTAATTCTTAAATGCAAACTTCTTAAAACATGCAAACAGTTGCATGTTTTATCCATGAAAAATGCAATTTATACTGAAATAGATGAAGTTTCAAATTAAAAAGAAAAATTTGCAAAAAATTGTTAAATTTTGATCAAAAAAAGATTTTAGTTTGACTTTGCAATATCAAAAGATGAATTTTGATCAAGAAGTAGATTTTCTACAAAAATAGTTGAATTTTCAACCCAAAAAGTCTAATTTTTTACAAAATAGTTGAATTTTGAACCAAAAAGCATGACTTTTTAACAAAATTGTTAAATTTTCATCCAAACAGTAGTATTTCTCTTAAAATTAAATTTTCAACACTAAGATGTGAATTTCAAATAAAAAGTTAATTTTCTACGTAAACAATTGAACTTTGAACCGAAGAAGACGAATTTTCAAAAAGCAGTTGCATTTTTATCCAAGAAAGATGCGATTTCTACTTCAATATCTGAATTCTTGAATTAGAAAGACATATTTTCGAAGAATTGTCGAATTTTCATCCAAAAAAAGATTTGAGTTTTAGTTTTCAATATTAAAATACAAGTTCTCAACGAGTAGTAAATTTTTCATGAAAATAGTTGAATTTTTAACAAAACAGTCGAATTTCCAACCAAAAAGGATGACTTTTTACCAAATTTTTGAATTTTCAACCAAACACTTGCATTTTTCTCCAAGAAAGATGCAATTTCTACTAAAATTGATCAATTTTTAAATTCAAATTTTCAACAACAACAAAAAATAGTTCAATTTTCATCCAATAAAGATTTTAGTTGAATTTTCCACACTAAGATATGAATTAAAAAAAAGTAAATTTTCTACGAGAATAGTTGACGTTTTAACCCAAAATGACGAATTTTGAACAAAACAGTTGCATTTTTATCCAACAAAGATGCAATTTCTACTAAACTAAATGAATTTTTTAAATTAAAAGACAAATTTTCAAAAAAAAGTTGAATTTTCAACACTCAGATATGAATTTTAAACAAAGAGTTAATTTTCTACGGAAATGTTTGAATTTTTAATCCTCAAAGACGAATTCTCAACAAAAAAGGTGAATTTTCAACCAAAAATAATTACTTTTTAACAAAATTGTTGAATTTACAAACAAACAAAAAATGTATAACTAAACATTTAATCTTCAAGAGAAAGCAACTGCAAAAATAAGAAATATGAATAAAAAGCAAATAAATTATTGATAAGGATTATATATTAGTTAATATTCAATTACCAGAATGTTAAGCTTGTAAAATTTTCAACCTAGAATCTTTTAT
>CAKNYM010050866.1:0-10384 GCA_932195095.1 Andricus curvator
CCCCCCCCCCCACCTCTTGCTGTACGTAATTTATGGTTTCCAGAAATAATAAGATATGGGACTTGAAACTAGTGGAAATTTGTTGTATTTAAGATAATACATGCTATGATTTTTCCTCGAACAATTTTTTTTCTTGACCATTAACATTTATATACAAATTAAAAATGTTCAAATTTATTTATTTTAAACAAAAAAAGTGACTTTTCTACGATAAAAGATAACTTCTTAAGAAAATACTTAAATTTTCTACAAAATAATTAAATGAAAGATAAATTCGCAACCAAACAGTGTAATAGTTGATATTTCAACCAAGAAGGATGAAATTTCATTTAAGAAAGATGAATTTTAAAATCAAACCGACGAATTTTCAACAAATAAAGATTTTTCAGTAATGAAAGAAAAAAAAGTTCACCTAAATTGATAAAACTTAGAGCCAAAAGACGAATTTTCTGTACAAAAAATGAATTTTCAACCAGAAAGATAGGAAATTGCAGCAAAAAAATTAATTTTCAACAAATAGTTACATTTTCAACCAAAGAGATGAAGCTTCATTGAAAAAAAATTTAACAGAGTAATTCAACTTTTACCCATGCAGTTACATTTTCAATTAAAAAAGATCAGTTTTCAACTAAATAGTCAAACTTTAACCAAAGAGATGAATTTTCAACTAAAAATATGAATCTTCAACAAAAAAATTATTTCTTAACAAAGTGGTTCAATCAAAATTTTCAAACAAAAAAATTTAAATGAGAAGTAAGTTTTCCACAAAGATACTTGAATTTTCAACCCAAAAAGACGAATTTTCAATAACAACAGTTGAATTTTCGTACAGAAAGGATGACTCTTTAAAAAAATTATTTAATTTTCAATCAGGCAGTTGCATTTTCATTCAAGAAAGATTAATTTTCCACTGAAATAGATGATTTTTTAAATCAGAAAGACAAATATTAAAAAATATAGTTGAATTTTCATCCAAAAAATATTTAAATTGATTTTTCAACACAAAATGTGAATTTTTCTTAAAAGGTAAATATTCTACGAAATAGTCGAATTAAAAAAAAAAGTAGACTTTTGTACCAAATAGGATGACTTTTTAACAAATTTATTGAATTTTTTTGCAAACCGTTGCATTCCCATCCAAAAAAAATGAATTTTCTACTCAGAAAGATGAATTTTTAACTAAAAAAGATAAATTAAAAAAGAAAAATAGTCGAATTTTCATCCAAAAAAGATTTCAGTTGCTTTTCAACAAAACAGTTGAAATTTCGACCGAAAAAGATGACTTTTCAACAAAGTTATTGAATTTTCAACCAAAAAGTTGCATTCTTATCCAAGAAAAATGAAATTTCTACTAAAGCAGATGATTTTTTAAAGCAAAAAGACAAATTTTCAAAAAAAATAGTTGGATTCTTATCCAAAAAACATTTCAATTGATTTTTCAACACCAAAATATGAATTTTTCTCAAAAGGTAAATTTTCTACGAAATAGTGGAATTTTCAAACAAATAATAAAATTTCAAAATGAAAAAATAATTTTCAGGAGGAAGAAACTGCAAAAACAGAAATATAAATACAAAGCAAATAAATTACTAACAAGCATGTTATATCAGGGTTACCGCGAAACTTAATTTTAAAAATTCTCTAATTTTCCCCTGACCAATTTTTCATTTTCCCTGACCATTAATATTCAAAGACCAGAATATTACATTTGTAACGTAAAATAAAAGTTATTTAAAATTATATAAATTCCCTGACTTTTACAAGATTTTTTTTCTAAATCCCTGACTTTTTAAAAAACTGTTCTTGGCTAGGTTCCTTTTTTCACTCACCACCCTGTAAAAAATAATTGTAATTTTCCCATACGAAAGTATGGCATGTTTCCCATACTTTTGAATATCCCATTCAAGCATGAAAATTATCCGTTGCTCACTTGTAAATTTCCCATACACGTCCAGAATCCCATTCACTGGTATGGGAAAACTTCCAGTCAGGTATGGAACTTTGATGCGCGGCTGCAGAATGCGCAACTGAGTGAAGCGCGCATGTGCTGTAACCGTGGTGAATGGAGGAGAGGGAGCAAAGTATAATGCAATCATAGCGTCAAGCGTCTAATACATAATATTTTCAGTACACACTTGTGAAACATTTTGGAGTTGTAGCAGTGAAACAGTGAAATATTGTGAGTGTAATAAGATTCAGTGCAATCAGACATTTTTCACAATAAGAAGAAAAAAGCAATAGGGGAGGGAAAATTCTAGAAATATCGTAACTTGCATGGGAAAAGTCATGCAAATGTATGACTATTTTCCAATACCGATGTATGGAAAAATTCCAATACGTGTATGGGTTTATTACTTCCAATACATGTATGGGAAATTTACCATAGTTTTTTCTTACAGTGCAGTTCTCTTTGGCGCGTAAAGTTAAATTCATATTAAATTTCTGTACACTTTTTTGCGAGTTACTTGTTTCATTTGTGAATTTTCGAAAATCATGTACATGAATGAAGGACCCCCCCCCCCTACCGTAGAATATTTCGTAAGAGCATCTCTTGCCCCCCCCCCCTGAGCTGTTACGTAATTTAAGTACGGTCCCCAAGCCTGATTTTTAAGTTAGGCTTTCAATTTTTTTATAAATAAACAAATATGACGAAAAAAATGGCCATTTTTTCTATTTGACGTTCCTGGTGCTCGTCAATAAGAGGCAAATTGTTGAAATCGCCTAAGTTTAATAGACTAACATTTGTTGAAGATTATTACTTGTTGAAAGAATGTTTTCTACGATCATCCATAATTGTACGTTTTTTTAAGTTATATTGCAAGAAATTTGAATGAAAGCAATATTATAATGCAAAACATGCCTTCAAAGATTATAATTGTTTATATTATAAACAAATGCATTAAACAGGCATTTTCCGACAGAAAAATTCCTTTTTTCCTATTTCAATTTTTCAAATTAGAAACCTAATGATAATTTCAGCAAAATTCATAGTTTGTTGATTAATCATATGATTTTTTCAAACAAATTTAATAAACAAATGCATTAATCAGGTATTTGTGGACAGAAAAATTCATTTTTTTCGATGTCGACTTTTTAAATTAGGAACTTCATGATAATTTCAGCAAAATTAATAATTTTTTAATCAATTCATGATTTTTCTAAACAAATATAATAAACAATCCATTATTGGGGAATCTGACGACGGAAAAATTCTGAGAAACTTAAACTGAAAGGACTGAGATTGAAAAAAAAACTTTTTCATCTACAAATACCCAAATAATGCATTTGTTTAAAACATCATAGAATGTATTCATTGAAAAGACTGACATAAAAGAAAACAATTTTTTCATCGACAGGTGCCCGAATGATGCATTTGTTTATTAAATTTGTTTGAAAAAATATATAAAATTTATCAACCAATTGTGAATTTTGCTGAAATTATCATAAAGTTTCCAGTTAAAAAGACTGACATCGAAAAAAATGAATTTTTATGTCGAAAAATGCCTGATTAATGCATTTATTTAAAAAAATCGTTTAGTTCAAAATTATACTATTTGGTTGAAAATTTAATTATGTGGTTGAAAATTCGTCTTTTTCAGTTTTATATTCATTTATTTGGTCGAAAATGCATGCATTTTGTTAGAAAAATTTCTTTTTGGTAGTAAAGTAATCTTCTTGGTTAAAAATTCATATTTTTGTTCGAAAATTCCACTACTTGATTGAATCTTGAACTCTTTTTTTCAAACCTCATTTTTTGTTGTTGAAGTTTCATAATTTTAGTTAAAATTAAAGATTCATCTCTTTGGTTGCAAATTGAACTATACTGTTGGAAATTTTTCTTTTTGCGGTGAATTTTTTTTTTATGAAAATAAAAAGTCTACTATTATATTTTACGTTCGGAACTCATATTTGAAACTGATATCATGACTGAAAATTCAAGTATTCCATTTTTGGTCGAAAATTGATTTTTTTTTTTGGCTAAAAATTCTAATATTTGGTTAAAATTTTTTTTTTTTTTAGTTGAAAATTCAACACTTTGGTTGAATGTTGAAATCTTTTGTTGAAAATTGATTTTCTTGTTGAAGGCTCATTGTTTTAGTTTAAAATTCATTTCCTTGGTAGAAAAATTAAGTATTGTGCTAAAAATTTGTTATTTTTTTTTCGTTGAGAATTAATTTCTTTGACTGAAAATGTTTTTGTTTTCAAATTAATTTATTTTTTGGTTAAAATACCAACGACTGCATGTTCCGTTAAGAATTCCTTGTTTCTTATTTAAAAATTTAACTATTTGGTTGTACGTTAACTTTTTGGTTGAATATTCAACTGTTTTGTACAAAATTGATCTTTTTGGCTTCAAGATTTTACAATTTCGTAGAAAATTAATCTATTTGGTTGGAAATTGAATGTTTTGTAAAAAATTTACATTTTCAGGTTGAAATTTCAACTGTTTTGTAGATAATCCGTTTTAATTGAATTCATCAGGCTGAAAATTATTATTGTTTTTTTAATTTCTTTTTTAAAAGTGAAAATGTAACTATTTCATTTACGGTTGAAAATTATATTTTTGATTGAAAATTGATACATTCTAGTTGAAAATTCAAATATTTTGTTGAAAATTTCTGTATTTTCTTGAAAATTTGTTGTTTTTTTTTTGTTAGAAAATTAATCTTTTTGGTTGAAGATTCATTTATTTTATTGACAATTAGTTTTCTGCCTATAGAAAATTAATTTTTGTAGTTGAAAATTTAAATATTCCATTTTTAATGGTATAGTATATAAGTATTTAATGGTTCTTGATTTAAAATTAAAATCTTTATCAGTTAAAATATCTACTACAACATTTTTCGTCGAGAATTCATCTAGTTTGATTAAAAATTCAACTACTTGGTTGAAGGTTGAACTCCTTTGGTAAAAATTCTTTTTTTTTATATATTGGGTTGAAAAGTAATTTTTTTTGGTTGAAGATTTATTATTTCACTTATATTCTTTTTTTTTGCTCAATAATTTAACTAGTTTGTTGAAAATTCATTTTTTTGGTGAAAAAATTCATTTTGCAAATTGAAAATGAACTTTTTTAAATTGAAATTTTAATTATTTTATATTTGGTTTAACATTTATCTTTAGTTGAAAATTTAACAATTTTGTTGAAAATTAGTATTTTTGGTTGAATAAAATTCAAGTACTTGGTTGAAAAATGCACTTTATGAAAAATTAATTTTTCTTTTGTTTGAAGATTCATAATTTTAGTTGAAAATTCAACTATCTGGTTAAAAATTAACATTTTTTCTAAATCTAGAATTTTTTTGGTTTAAAATTCAACTGTTTTGTAGAAAATTCCTCTTTTTGGCTGGAAAATTCTGATTCGAAATTAAAATTATTATAATTAAATTAATTTATATATTAAATAATAATAAATCATTATAATTAAAAATCCATTTGGTGGAAAATTCATCTGTTTGTTTGAAAAATTAAAAATTAATTAAAAAATTGATATTTTCTGGTTAAAAAAGTCAACTACTTGGTTGGAAGTTGAACTATTTTGTTATTTCGTTTGTAAGATTCACCTCTTTGTTTGGAAATTTAACTATTTTCTTGAAAATTGATTTTTTTTTAGTTCAAAATTAAATTTGTTCGAATCCACAGAAAGATAAATTCCTTTGAAAAAAATGATATTTTGAGGTGGCTAAGTTCCATAAGTTCAACACGTATTGCCCATAAGAAAAAAAAGACGTTTTTGTAAATTTGATTCAAAATCGTCAATATTGGCTGAATCGAGTTGAAACTCAAAATTTTTGTTTGCAATTAGCCATAGAAGACGAATAAAATATTACTTTTTAATTATCACCCCATAAGTCTGTTTTATAGGGTCCCAAAAAACCCCCATAAGTGAAAAAATGGGTTTTTCTAGTTTTTGACGCTAATTAAGATATTTTACGTTTGAACAAAATTAAAATTGTTTCTAATTAATGAAATACTACTTTATGCTGCTAATTACCTGTTCACATAAATTGTTTAAACAATTTATTATTATTTTTAGCAATTTCTCTCAGAATAGAGATAGAAAGTAGCGGTTTTTTCAAAAATATTCCACTTTTCGTCCAATTTTTAATCAGAGTGAGTTGATAGTTGATTAAAATTAACAATAAAAATTGTTTTAACAATTTATTATTATTGTTAATAATATTCTCCTTAAATAATACTAGAAATTGCGGTTTTTCTGAAATTTTCCACTTTTTGTGGATTCGATTAGAGTAAGTTGATATTTAATTCAATTTAGCAAACATAATTGTTTAAACAAATTATTATTGTTTATAGTTATCTTCTCCTATATTAATCCTAGATAGTTGCAGTTTTTTCTGAAATTTTTATCCTTTTGTCTACTTTTCACTTAGTGTGGCGATAATTGAATGAAGTTAACAAAAATAATTGTTTAAACAATTTATTATAATTGTCAATAATAATTCCCTTTGCTAAATGCTTAAATAAATATTATCTTCGTGTAATGCTAGAAATTGCAGCTTTTTCTGAAATTTTTTAACTTTTCACTTGTTGTGAGTTAATATTTAATTAAATATGGCAAAAATAATTGTTTATACAAATTATTATTGTCTATAGCTATCTTCTTCTATATTAATACTAGATAGTTGCCGTTTTTTCTGATTTTTTGAACTTTTGTCCATTTTTCAATTAGAGTGAAGTAATAATTATTTCAAGTTAACAAAAATATTTTTTAAACAATTTATTATTATTTTTAATAATATTCTAGCCTAATTGTAGAAATTTGCGGTTTTTTCCTAAAATTTTAACTATTTGTCTATTTTCCACTGGAGTGACTTAAGAAATAATTAAATTAAACAGAAATAATTGTTTGGACAAATTATTATTGTTCATAACTATCTTATCCTATAGTAATGCTAGACAGTTGCGGTTTGTTTCTGAAACTTTGATCTTTTTTCCACTTTTCACTTAGTGAGGTAATAATTAATTCAAGTTAACAAAAATAGTTGTTTAAACAATTTATTATAGTTTTTACTATCTTCTCTTAGATAAGTGCTAGAAAGTTGTGGTTTTTTCAGTGTTTAACTTTGCTTTGGCTTTTTAGTTATGGACAAATAATAAATAAATATTAGAGCGAATTTTTTTCAAACAATCTTCTAATTATTATTTCATTCATTGTTTTTGTCTCTTTCGTAAGATAGTTTTTTTGTTCAAATTAATTTTTTTATACATTGGGAAAAGAGGAAAAATAGTTTGTTTAAAACAATACAATAATATTTGAAAAAAGATTCAGAAAAAAGAAACTTTCTAGCAAAACTTTAAAAAAAGATAGTTATAAACAAAAAGCTATTGTTTAAATAAGCGTGTTTGTTAACTTGCATTAATTAATTAACTCGCTAAGTAAAAAGTGGACAAAAAGTTCAAGAGTTCAGAAAAACCCGAAACTTTTGAGCACTTATCTGAGAGAAGACACTTATTGACATTAATAAATTGTTTGAATAACTATGTTTGTTAAATTGCATTATTTATTACTTTAATAAGTGAAACGTGGCTAAAATGTTAAAAATTTCAGAAGAACCACAACTATCTAGTATTAATAAAACAAAAGATAGTTCTCAGCAATAATAATTTGTTTAAGGCCATGTGACAAGTGGGTCACGTGACCGGATTCCTACCTTACCGGCACTTTTTTTATTTGTCAACTTATTTTCACACGAATAGCCAAATCCAGTTGAAAATTTGGGATAATAAATAAGAAGCACTAAGAAAGGCGTCTGTGGTCCTAAATTTTAATAATCATGAAAAAAGCAAAAAAAAATTATTTACAACAAAAAATTTTTTCATAATTATAAAAATTTAGGACCAGAGCCGCCTTTCTTAGTGCCTCTTATTTATTATCCCAAATTTTCAACTCGATGTGGCTATTCGTGTGAAAATAAGTTGAGAAATAAAAAAAGTGTCGGTACGGTAGGAATCAGGTCACGTGACCCACTCATCACATGGCCTTAAATGATTATTCTTGTTAAATTGAATTGATTATTATCTAAATCTAAATGAAAAGTAGACAAATTGTTGACGATTTCAGAAAAAACCGTAACTTTTTAGCAATATTTAAATTGAATATTATTAACAATAATAATAACTTGTTTAAACAACTAATTCTGTGAACCTAAATCAATTATTTACCTCACTATAATTATTAATTGGGAAAAAAATGGAAAATTTTGGAAAAAACTGCAATTTTCTAGCATTATTCTAAGAGAATGTTACTATCAATGATAATTAATTGTTTGAACAATTATTTTTGTTAACATTGATCAAGTGTGGCCATACATTAATTGAAAATTGGGCAAAATGTGGAACATTTTTGCAAAAACGGCGACTTTCTAACTCTATTCTAAGATAAAATTGCTAAAAACAATAATAAATTGTTTAAACAATTTATGTAAACATCTAATGATCAGTATAAAGTAGCATTTTATGTATCAGAAACAATTTCATTAAAAAACTGAAATAAAATCATAATTCTAGTTAATGGTACATTTACAATGATAATAAATAAACATAAATGAATTAATTTTTCAAACAACAACAATATTATTTTATATATATACCATTAAACCATTTCCCTTTCAGGGTAGGCGTGACACTACCCGATTCGGGTAGTGTTTCTAGGTTTTTCTTGTAGTTATAAATAACTACAAGTGTGGGCTCACCACACCCACGATGTGCCAACAGCACTCATGTCAGTATTCTTGAATGGTCACCCATCCAAGTACTAACCGCGTCCAACGCTGCTTAACTTCAGTGATCTGACGAGAACTGGGGTTTTCAGCGTGGTATGGCCGTATTTGATTTATTAATAACATTTTGAACTAATTCCAGAACAAATTAAAACATATGTACGTATAATTTTGAAAATTAAATTCAGATACTCATTTCACAACATCACAAACATTTAAAAACATTATTTAATTGGAAGAGAAATATTTTACGTATAAATAAACGTTTATTATACAAATTATAGCTAATTTTTAGTGTTTATGATTCATCATTTTAGTTGAAACCCCTTTTTTTTTTTGTTCAAAATTTAACTATTTTCTTGAAACATTTTTTTGTTTGTTTTTGAATAATTTTTTTAACTGAAATTTTAAATATTCCAGTCGAATTTCGCTTAATTAATTTCCACAAGCTTTATTTTTTTCAAATTCTGTTGACTAATTATGATACAATAATTATTTTAAACATAATTTTATTGAATAATATAAGTTTGAATAATAATAATAATAATATATATATATATATATATACTTATTCTCAGCATTTTTAGTAAAAATTCCAATATTTTTTTTATAAAATGTTTATAATCTTTGACGTGAAACATAACAAAAATGTATCTTCTTTTAAAATATTTCTGCATGACCATGACCATGTGAGCGATTTAGCTTTCAATTTTTTTTCCGAATAAATAAAATAAATATTCTGCAATTAAAAATGCGCTTTAAATTATAGATGTATACTTACAAACAGGTTTAGGACAAAGGCCGAGGTTGTTGTGACTAATGAATATTCATGAAAATGTGTGAGTTTATATATACTAGTCGCTATCTAATTTGCGTTTTAGATTAGTAGGCACCTTTTCTAGCTTGGAACGTCGTGCGGAAATCAATTTCGTTTATTTAACGATTTCGAAAACGAGAGTAAAAAAATTTGATCTTCACCTACATAAGGTTAATTAAATCCTTCACATACAACGCATTGCTCGAAAATTGAGAAATTAGTTCGCATTAATTTATTTCCGCTTCCTTTATTCACGGTACAAATAAACTTTTTATTTTATTTATTTTTTACTTTTATTCAGAAATAGAAAGCATTATAGAAATTAGAATTAGATTAGAAAGATTAGAAAGAAAAAAAAAAAAAAAAAAAAATTAGAAAGCATTATATTTTTTTGAGAATAATAGTTTTTCCAGAAATTGAAAACTGTTTAACGGATTCGTAACTCACTTTTATGGTCATTACACCCCCTAGTGAAGAGAATTAAAAAAAAAACGAGGTTCGATATGCACCGATTTTAGAGTTTTAGTTTATAATATTACTGAATTGGAAAATTTCCGAATAATAAAATTCCCGAACTGTTTATAATATTACCGAATTAGAAAATTACCGACAGCTTATAATAATACCAAATTTGAAAATTCCCAAACTGTTCATAATATTACAAAATTAGAAAATTACGGACAGTTTTTAATGTTACCGAATTTGAAAATATCCTGAATTATAAAATTGCCGAAATGTAAAAATTCCAAATTGGAACATTTCCGAATAATAAAATTCCCAAACTGTTTATAATATTACCAGAAATTAGAAAATTACCGACAGTTTA
>CAKNYM010050866.1:22194-37877 GCA_932195095.1 Andricus curvator
CTGGTCAGATATTTCAAGTGTCTTACCGTCTGATGTCCATCCGATAGGGTTTCAGGTATGTTTTTAAAAAATTAAATTTTTAATAGGTATGTATACTATACCGAATCATGAACTAAATTCAAGGAGATGTTGAGGTGTTGACCAGGGTAATATCAATTGATGATGGTTTTAGAAAATAAAGAGTGTTGATTACTGGTCAGATATTTTAATTGTCTCGCCGTCTGATGTCCATCCGATAGGGTATTAGGTATGTTTTTAAAAAATTAAATTTTTAATTGGTATGTATACTATACCTAATCATGAAATAAATTCAAGATGTTCAGGTGTTGACCAGGGTGAAAAGAAATAAAAAGTGTTGATTGCTGTTCAGACATTGCAAGCTTCTCACCATCTGATATCCATCCGTTAGGCCATTAGGTATGTTTTTAAAAAATTCCGTTTTCAGTTGGTATTCACACTATGTCGAATCATGAAATAAATTCAAGATGTTCAGGTATTGTCCAGGGTAGTATCAACTGATGCTGGTGATAATAAATACAAATAATTGATTATTGGTCAGAACATACAGAACTTTCTGACCAGTAATCAAAACTTTTTATTTCTCATAATCATCGAACAAAAAGCAACAGTCTTTTGTTTCTTTGTAATGATACAGATTTTCGTATCACTTGAATGCCATTGCAGCAAAAACTCTACCTTCGGATTGACTGTAACCTATTGATATGAATCAGATGCTTCCCTAACAAAAATGAAGCACTACTAAGTAACTTTCACTGGCTCTTCCTCAAGATTGAAAAAGAAGATGCATGTGACTTGGAAAAACATGAGCTAATTGGTCCCACGTGGCACCTTAGTGCCGAAGTTGGCACAGTGTTCGATCACTTGACCAACATGAAGACTCTTCCTTCTTTTGGTACTTTCCTCCGAACGTATTAATCGCTCTCTTAGCCTCCGGGACTTTTTCATTCTTCCACTAACTCCACAGCCAGCTGGTATCACAGCTTCTCGTAATCTCTGCGAAGCCGGGACCAGCTTGAAGAAGTGTGAGAAGAAGAAGACCTCTCGGCGGACCATGGCGGGTGCATACCTTTCTGGATATGGCACATATCTGAAGAAGAAGGAGGATGAGTGCTCTGGGAATACTCTGCGAAGCGTATTGCTGGAATAATTATGCCGGAATAGGATTGGGTTGGTGCAAACAGCATAGCAGTTGAAAATAGAGTCGCAGGAGCATGAAGAAGGGAGTTGATGAGGATAAAAAGAGAAAAGTCTACAATTGGAGAGGGTGACGTTTGTTCTTAGAAGTGTTTACAATTATGACTTCAAGATTCAAAAAATATATTTACTCACATTATCAGCTGATAGAGGCTTATAGTTTTATAAATTTTTTTTAATAACTTTTTTTTATGTTACACCATACCTTTGGATAGGATTGATGTTACTACATCGAAAATCCATTTTTTTCCACCTGAATTTTCAATCAAAAACGATTAATTTTGAACAAAATTGTTTAATTTTTAACTTAATGTTGCATCTCCGACCAAAAAATGATTTTTCAACAAGGTAGTTCAACTTTTAACAAAGTTGTTGAATTTTCAATTTAAAAAATGAATTTTTAACCAAGAAGATTAATTCTGCATCAAAAAGAACAAATTTTGTACCAAAAAAGACGAATTTTCACTAAATACAGGAATTTTCAACTGAAGAAGTTAATTTTTAAGCAGAAGATGAATTTTCGAACAAAGTAGTTGAATTTTTAAACCAAAGAGACAAATTTTCAAGTAAAAAAAAGATTTTTTTCTCAAAATTGTTGAATTTTTTATAACGTTGATTAATTTTTAACCAAATAGTTTAATTTTTATTTAAATAAATGAATTTTAACTGAGAAGAATTATTTTCTACCGAAAAAGACGAATTTTTAGCCAAATACACGAATTTGAAATCAAGTTGTTGAATTTTCAACTAAAAAAGAGAATTTTTCAACTAAAAATGGAATATTCACATTTTCCGTTAAAGGGGTACCATATTGAATACAACATTGAACAGAAAATGAATTTGTAACAAAGTATTTAGTTCAACCTTTAATCAAGTAGTTGAGTTTTCGATCAAGAATATTAATTTTCTACAAAAAAGACCGATTTTCAACAAATCACATGAATTTTGAACCAAAGTGTTTAATATTTAACCAAAATAGTTCAATTTTTTAACAAAATAGACGAATTTTCAACAAAAAAGATGAATGTTCAAACAAGTACTAGAACTTTAAACAAAACACTACAATTTTCAACCAAAAAGATGAATTTTCAAGCCAGAATCTTAATTTTCTACAATAAAAAAAATAAAAATAAATATTTAAAGTTTCATCTAGAAAGACAAGTTTTCACGAAAAATAAAACAGTTAAATTTTCAGTCAAGAAATTAATATTTAATAAAAAAAAACATATTTTCAAAAAATTGTGAAATTTTAAACTAAAATCAAGAATCTTTAACCAGAGAAATGAATTTTTGACAAAGTAGTTAAATATTCAACCAGAAAAGATAAATTTTGACGTAAGAATGAAATAGGTAAATTTCCAGTTAAAACAATTAATTTTCAACTAAGCAAAAAGGCGAATTTTTAACAATATATTCAAAATCTCAACCAGAGAAATTAACTTGCTATTAAAATAGTTTAATTTTCAATGTAAAGAGACGAATTTTCATCAAACCAGTTGAATTTTTAATAAAAAAGGATTTTTCAGCAAAATTGTTCAATTTCTTACAAAGTAGATCAATTTTCCACCATGTTGTTGAATTTTCAACCAAAAACGTGAATTTTCAACCAATAAAAGATCAATTTTTAATAAAAAAATGTGAAGTAAAATTTTTATCTAAAATCAAGAATCTGCAACCAGAGAAATGAATGTTTAACAAAGCAGTTGAATCTTCAAGTAAAAAGATCAATTTTGAACTAAAAATGGAATAGTTAAATTTTCAGTAAAAAATTAATTTTCGACTAAAAAAAAGAAATTTTCAACAAAGTGGTTAAATCTTCAACCAAAAAAGATGAATTTTTAACCAAAAATGTAGAGTTGAATTGTGAACTAAAATCAAGAATCTTCAACCAGAGAAATGAATTTTTAAAAAAGTAGTTTAATAATAATAATAGTAATAGTTAAATCTTCAACTTAAAACATAAATTGCAAACTACAAATGGAATAGTTAAGTTTTCAGTTAAAAAATTGATTTGCAGCTTAACAAAAAAAATAATTTTCAACAATATAGGTAAATTTTCAACCAAATAAATTAATTATCTATTAAAATAGTTGAATTTTCAACCTGAGTTTTCATAAAAACAGTTGAATTTTCAATAAAAAAAGTACTTTTTAACAAAACTGTTCAATTTTTTGCAAAGCAGATCAATTTTTAACAAAAAATCTAACATTTAAAATTTGGGTTAAGAAAATTGGTTTTCTATCAAAAAGACAACAATTAGTTGAAAAATATTTGGATTAGTTATGTAAATTACTGCGAATTACCTGGATTACTCTGAATTATAAGTTAATTACTTGGATTACATAAATTACTTCGAATTAGCTGAATTACAAGTGGATTACTCTGAATTATAGGTGGTGTACTCTTGATTACAAGTAGCTTACTTGGATTACCTAAATTACTCCGAATTATCTGGATTGCAAGTGGATGACTCTAGATCACTCTATGTTACAAGTGGATTGCTCCGCATAGAACTGTGCTGCTCTAGATTACAAGTGGATTACTGCAGATTTAAGTAGATTACTGAGGCTTACAAGTGGATTACTCCGCAGAATACTGGGATTATTCCGAATTACTTTAATTTCTCCGCATTATAAGTGGATTACGCCGGATTACACTGGAATGCGTGGATTGCACTGGATAAGCAGTTAGTTTACATTACCAGTTCTGAGCATGATATACTGATTATTACTAATACGCTCATAAAAATACCATTTTTAGTCAAAGAATTTTTAGCTTAATTGTTATAATTATTTTTTTTTTAATATGAAATGAAAAATGGTATTAAGTGCGTTTTGTGTAAATGTAAATGTATACATGGGAAACATTTTTACAGTAGATAATTATTATGCAGTGTGGTGAATTGCATAATGTATTGACCGAATTTATTTTCATTCACGAACAACAACATTTTCACTTGCAACTTTTAATACACAACTCACAACTCAGGGAATTCCGAGAACTCAGAGAAATTGGGAAATTCAGGGAACTCAGGGAACTTAGGGAACTCAAAGAACTTAGGGAACTCATTGAACTCAGGGCACTTAGGGTACTTAGGGATCTCAGAAAACACAGGGAACTTAGGGATCTCATTGAACTCAGGGATCTCAGAGAACTCAGGAAGCTCTGAGATCTCCGAAAACTCAAGAGAACTTAGGGAACTCAGGGAAATCTGGGAACTCATTGAAAACAGAGATATCAGATATCTCAGAGAACTCAGGGACCTCAGAGGACTCAGGAAATTCAGGGAAGTCAGGGACCTCAGAGAACTCAGGGAACTCATGGAACTCAGGGACCTCAAGGACCACAGAGGACTCAGGGATTTCCGAGAACTCAGGGATCTCAGAGATCTCAGGGAACTCAGGGATCTCAGAGAACTTATAGAACTTATAGAACTCAGAGAACTTAGGATACTCAGGGAACTCTGAGAAATCATCAAACTCAGAGATCTCAGGTATCTCAGAGAACTAAGGGATCTCAGGGAACTCAGGAAACTTAGGGAACTCACAGATCTTTGATATCTCAGGGGTCTCAGAGAACTCAGGCAACTTAGGGAACTCATTGAACTCAGTAATCTCAGGGAGCTCAGAAAACTTAGGGTACTCATTGAACTCAGTGATCTCAGAGATTTCAGAAAACTGAGGGATCTGAGGGATCTCAAAGAATTCAGGGAACCTAGGGATCTTAGAGATTTCAGAGAATTCAGAGAATGGAGGAATCTCAGAGAACTCAGGTATTACAGAGAACTCAGGGAACTCATTGAACTCAGGGATCTCAGAAAACTTAGAGAACTTAGGGATCTCATTGAACTCAAGGATCTCAGGGATCGCAGAGAACTCAGGGAGCTCAGAGATCTCAGGGAACTCAGGAAATTTAGGGAACTCACAGATCTTTGAAATCTCAGGGATCTCAGAGAACTCAGGCAACTTAGGGAACTCAGTAATCTCAGGGAGCTCAGAAAACTTAGGGAACTCATTGAACTCAGTGATCTCAGAGATTTCAGAAAACTCAGGGATCTGAGGGATTTCAAAGAACTCAGGGAACCTAGAGATCTTAGGGATTTCAGAGAACTCAGAGAACGGAGGAATCTCAGAGAACTCAGGGATGTCAGGGATCTCAGAGAACTCAGAGAAATTAAGGAACTCTCGCAAATTATTGAACTCAGAGACCTCAGGTATTTCAGAGAACTCAGGGAACTCAGTGATCTCAGGGATCTCAGAAAACTTAGAGAACTTAGGGATCTCATTGAACTCAAGAATCTCAGGGATCGCAGAGAAGTCAGGGAACATAGGGATCTCAGAGATCTCAGAGATTTCAGAAACTCAGGGATCTGAGGGATCTCAAAGAACTCAGGGAACTTAGGGATTTCAGAGAACTCAGAGAAACGAGAAATCTCAGAGAACTCAGGGATCTCAGAGAAATCAGGGAACTTAGGGAACTCACGGATCTTTGACATCTCAGGGATCTCAGAAAACTCAGAGAACTCAGTGCTCTCAGAAAACTTAGGGAACTCATTGAACTTAGTGATCTCAGGGATTTCAGAAAACTCAGGAAACTCAGGGATCTCAAAGAACTCAGGGAACTTAGGGATCTCAGGGATTTCAGAGAACTCAGAGAACCGAGGAATCTCAGAGAACTTAGGGAGCTCAGAGAACTCATGGAACTTAGGGAACTCATGGATCTTTGAAATCTCAGGGATCTCAGAGAACTCAGGGAACTCATTGAACTCAGGCATCTCAGGGATTTCAGAAAACTCAGGGATCTCAGGGATCTGAGGGATCTCAAAGAACTCAGGAACTTAGGGATCTCAGGGATTTCAGAGAACTCAGAGAACCGAGGGAACTCAGGTAACTCTGAGAATTCAGGAAAGTGAGAGGAAATAGGATGGTAAAGGAAGTGAAGAGAGGGGCAGTATATGAGGAAGAAGTTGGGGAATGTATAGGAGTGAAGTTTAAAGTGTGGGAGAGGGTAAGTAGGGAAATGTAGGAGGAGTAGGGGTGGGAAAGTATGAGAGGTAGACGTTTGAACGACTTTAGGCTACGAAAATTTTGTTTGTAAGCGCAAGGCGCTTACTTTGCTATTTTTTAAATTTAATTCATCAGACATTTCCTTTTATTTTCCTAACAATCGTATATACCAACCTTCTGTACAAATTGAGCATTCTATATAAGACAAAGAAAGGAGACGAAAATTAGAATGCTAAATATTACAGACGGACAATGAGTCAAGGAAAGAAAGTATCCACCACCTCAAAGTAACATTTTCTAGAATTCTTATTACAGGCATGCACGTAATACATCGCTCATGAAATATGAAGCAGAATCATGAGCGCGTATTTCTCGAGTTGCAGGCATAAGGAAGGTTCAAGTAGTCATAAAAAGAAGAAAGCTTCAAGTTGTTCGACCTTCTATAAAAGACGAATCACAGTTCCTCTCAAATTATATAATTTTTTAATTTATTCAAAACTGTCATTTTCCTGCATAATTCTTAAATATCCGAATTGGTAATCCAGTATAATCTGAGTAATACAATAACTTTTTATCAAATTCTTGAATTTTCTACAAAGTAGAATCCTTTTTAACACAAACAGATGAATTCCTAAAAAAATGTAATTGTTGATATTTCAACCTGACCAGATTTTAATTTTAAATAAAAAACCGTTGAATTCAACCAAAAAAGAGAAATTTTCAGCAAAGAACTTGACTTTTGAACCAAAAACGTATACTTTAAAAAAAATTGTTAAATTTTCAACCAAAAACATAAATTTTTAAACATGAAGATTAATTTTCTACCAAAAAAAAAGAATCTTCAACTAAATACGTGAATTCTCAACCAAAAAAGAAATTGTTACATTTTCGATTTGAAAAATGAATTTTTTACAACAAAAAAACGAACTTTTAACAATATAGTTAAATTTTCTACCAAAATTGTTGAATTTTCAACTAAAGAAATTACTTTTTAACAAATCTGTAAAATTTCCTACAAAGTGAATTAATTTTTTACCAAATAGTTGAATTTTCAACCAAAGAAATGAGTTATCAACTAAAATGAAGCGTCTTCTAAAAAAAATTACTTTTTACCAAGTTCTTGAATTTTCCGGGCCGATGGAGATTTTTTCTCGTCTTTCCAGAAAATTATTTAACCCGAAATCGACCATATCTAATATCAGGAATTAATTTTTTAACACTTTAGTTAAATTTTGTACCAGAGTAGTTGTATTTTTAACAAAAAATTACTTTTTAAACAATTCGTTAAATTTCCTACAAAGTAAATTAATTTTTCACCAAATAGTTGAATTTTCGATCAAAGAGATGAATATTCAAGTAAAATGAAGAATCTTCTTAAAAAATTACTTTTTACCAAGTTCTTGAATTTTTTTAAAAGTAGAATCCTTTTTAACGAAAACAGATGACTACCTAAAAAAATGTAATAGTTCATATTTCAGCCAAAACAGACTTTGCAACCAAAACGGATACTTTTTAACAAAATTACTCAATTTTTAAACAAAAACATAAATTTTTAACCAAGAAGATTAATTTTCTACCGAAAAAAAGAATCTTCAACCAAATACTTGAATTTTCAACCAAAAAAGAAATGGTTACATTTTCAATTTGAAATACTATTTTTTTACGAAAAAACAAAATTTTAATAATATAGTTAAATTTTCTACCAAAATAATTGAATTTTTAACCAAAAATATGACTTTTTAACAAATTTGTTGAATTTCCTACAAAGTAAATTAATTTCTCACCAAATAATTTAATTTCCAACTAAAGAGATGAATTTTCAACTAAAATGAAGAATCTTCATCAAAAAATGCCTTTTTAAACAAATTGTTGAATTTTTTACGAACTATAGAATCTTTTTTAACAAAAATAAATGAATTTTGGAGAAAAAATGTAATACTTGATATTTCAACCAAAATAAATTTATTTTAAATTCAAAATAAGTTGAAATTAAACAAAAAGAGGATTTTTCAACAAAACAGTTGACTTTTTAACTGGAAAGAATTTAAAAAAAAAATTGTTTAACTTTTAAAAGAGTGGATTAATTTAATTTGATTTCAGTTGAAAATGGTTTGGTTGAAAATGTAACTATTTTATCAAATTAGTTTTTTTTTGGTAAAAATTAAATTTCTTAACTGAAAATTTAACTGTTTTATTTTTGGCGAAAACCTTGCTTTTTCAGTCGCAACTATAAACATTTTATTGATTTTTTTTTGTAGAAAATTAAGATTCTTGCTTGAAAATTCATCTTTTTGGTTGAACATGTACTCCTTTGTTGAAAATTCATGCAGTCTTTTAAAATTAGTCACATTTGTTAGAAAATTAATCTCATTGTTCGAACATTCAACTATTCCATTTTTAATTGTAAATATATCTTCTCTAGTTAAAAAATCATCGATTTCGTTGAAAATTCAACTATTGGTATAAAAATTCATGTAATTTGTTACAAATTTGTTGATTTTTTTCTTCTGGTAAAAAATTAATTTTTCAAATAAAAAATGTAGCCATTTATTTCTTGGTAGAAAATTTATGTATTTGGTTGAAGATTCGTATTTTCAGTAGAAAATTAATCTTCTTGGTTCAAAATTAATGCTTCAGTTGAAAATTAAACTATTTTGGTGAAAAATTTTAATACTTTGTTGAAAATTCGTTTTCTTGTTTGAAAATTAATTTTGTTAACAAAAAATTTAACTATTCTATTTTGCATTGTGAATTTTTTTTTTAGTAGAAAATTGAACTATTTGATTGAAAATTCATATATTTCAATAAAAATTCGTTCTTTGTTTTAAAATTAATCTTCTTGCTTAAAAATTCATATTGGTGATTCAAAATTGAACAATTTTGGTGAAAATCGAACTATTTGGTTGAAAATGTATGTATTTTGTTAAAAATTCTTCTTTTTTGATAGAAAATTAATCTACTTGCTTGAAAATTCATCTTTTTGTTTGAAGGTTGTACTACTTTGTTAAAAATTAATTTTTGAATAGAGGTGCATCATTTTAGTTAAAAATGTATTTATTTTCATTGAAAATTTAACTATTTTGTTGAAAATTAGATTTTTTAGTTCAAATATTAATTTTCTATTTGAAAATGTAAATATTCCATTTTTTGGTTGAAACTTTTATATTTGAGTTGAATTCAACTGGTTGAGAATTCGTTTCCTTTGTTGTTGAAAATTGATATTTTATGGTTGAAAATAATCTTTCATGATTAAAAATTAATATAATTATTGAAATAATATTCTTTTCCGGTTTAGAAGTCAACTGTTTTCGAAATAAATCCGACTTTTTAGCTTGAAAACTTAACTGTTTTGTTAAAAATTAGTCTATTTGCGTTGGAACGTTTTTTTTTTGAGTTCAAAATTAAATTAAAATAATAAAAATAAAATTAGTAATTAAAAAAATTATATTATATATTATATTTAAAAATTAATTATTAATTAAAAATAAAAATATTTGGTTAAAAATTCATGTATTTGGTTAAAAATTAATTCGTTGGTAGAAAATTAATCTTCCTGGTTAAAAATGCATCTTTTTAGGTTGAAAATTCAGCTTTTTAGTGAAAACTTCAACTATTTTGTCGAATGTTTAATTATTTTGTTGAAAATTGCACCATTTTGTTAAAGCCATCTTCATTGGTAGAAAATTCAACAGTTTTGTTGAAAATTCGTCCTTTTAGATTGAAAATTTATCTTATATAGTAGAAAAGTCATCTTTCTTGTTGGAAATTCATCCCTCTCGTCTGTTTGCGCTTGAAAATGCAACTAGCAAATTTTGTTGTCCCGAAAATATTGGTCTTCAATGTATCGACATGGATTTAAATTTTATTTTTTGATCAGAGAAGTGTAACGTGATACAGAACCTCCGCAGCAAAAAAATTCGTGTTGTTTGTTTTTTGAAGACACCCAATTGACTAATTTTTTTAATATCAAACCCCTGATATTTACAAAAAATAAATTTTGTATTCACTTTTTTCGGGTACCTAAAAAATGGGGTGGGGGTGCCCACGAAATTTGAAACTTTTGTTTTTTGAGCCACCCGATTGTCCACATACAAGATTTGTAAAATTGTAAGTAGGAAAATAGTAAAGGGATGAGATAGGAGCATTAATTAGCCTTTAGCCACTAGCGTACTGACTCATTTTTTGATATTAAGGGAGCCCCTTAATATGTGCAAAAAAAAATTCATTTTTTTGGGAATCTAAGAGAATGGGGGCGGTCGCAAAAAATTCGAAAGTTTCTTGTTTTGGGCTACCCTATTGTCCACATACAAGGAGATTTATAAAATTGGAAGTAGGAAAAAAGCAAAGGCATGATGCCCTTTAGTCACCAGCGTAATGCTTTTTTTTGGAAATCTATCAAAATGGGGGGTGCCGTAAAAAATTCAAAACTTTTTTTTTTTGTCACCCTATTGTCCGCATACAAGGAGATTTGTGAAATTGGAAGTAGGAAAATAGTAAAGGCATGATGCAGGAGCATTAGCTTTTAGTCACTAGCGTAATAACTAATTCTTTAATATTAAGGTGGCCCCTTAATATTTGTAAAAAATACATATTAATTTTTTTGGGAACCTAAGAAAATGGGGACTGTCGCAACAAATTCGAAACTTTCGTGTTTTCGGCTACCCTATTGTCCACATAAAAGAAGATTTGGAAAAACGGAAAGAAAAAAAAGTAAAGGCATGATGCAGGAGCATTAGCCATTAGCCATTAGCGTAATGACATGGAGTAAGTAAGGTAATCACATGAGGGTCACCAAGTGATAGTTTGGACGCTTCGTGGAGGTCGTGATGCGAAACCGAGAGTCAGTCAGGAGTCAGGAGCGTCTCTCTTTCCAATTCTGCAACACATCTCTTCAATCCTGAATAGAATCTCGAGTCTCGAGTCTTGAGTCTTGAGTCTCGAGTCTCGAGATCCGCCACCACCTTATTCGCAAATGTACGAGCGTGGAATGAGCCGAGTATACCTAATGCGGTGCGGCGCAGTCCGAGAGTTGCCCGCCAATAATAATTCTTACCGGATTCAATTTGAATAATGCCAAGTGCGGTGTGCCTGATGCCCGAGCACGCCTTATTATCTCACGTACATATACATACCACCTACTCGATATCATTGATATGCTATATACATTTCGACCGAGAAACAAATCCTAAAAATGCGATTCGGTGGAAGTGGATTACACTGGATTACCTTGGATTACCTCTATATACAAAATTACTCTGGGTTACCTATGATCACTTTGGATTACATCAAATTATGGTGGATTACTTCGCCTAAGCAAGATCCGCGCGATTTTTCAACAATTTTTCAATTTTTCTTCTCTCGATCTCTCTAGTAGTTTAATGGGAAAGCACCCGACCGGCAATCGGAAGTTCTGAGGTTCGATTCCCAGCGGAGCGAAAGGAGAAGATCTTTTTCAGAAAAAAATTGATTAAAATAATTTTTTGTACATATGTCCATCTAGTCTGAAAAGACGTTAAGAGTTCTGTTATTCTCTGATGATAATACAGATTCCTTGACAAATTTAAACTAAATAATTGATTTGTCAACCAAGAAGATTAATATTCTACCGAAACAGATGACTTTTCAACTTACATGATGAATCTTCAACTGGAGAGTAAAATTTTCAATTAAATAATCAATTTTCAACACAAAAATTACGGGTTTTTCAACAAATTAGTCAAATTTCCAACCAAAGAGATGAATTTTCAAATAAAATTAAGAATCTTCTTAAAAAAATTACTTTTTACCAAGTTCTTGAATTTTCTACAAAGTAGAATCCTTTCCAACCAAAACGGATAATTTTTAACAAAACTGTTCAACTTTTGACAAAAAACATAAATTTTTAACCAAGAAGATAAATTTCCTACAGAAAAATCTTCAACCAAACACATGAATTTTCAACAACAACACAAATTGTTACATTTTCACTTTGAAATAATATTAAAGAAAACATTTTTTTTTTAACAATATAGTTGAATTTTCTACCAAAATAGTTGATTTTTTTATCAAACAAATGACTTTTTAACAAATTTGTTGAATTTCCTACAAAGTAAATTATTTTTCCACCAAATAGTTGAATTTTCAATCAAAGAGATGAATATTCAAGTAAAATGAAAAATCTTCTTAAAAAAGTTACTTTTTATCAAATTCTTTATATTTCTACAAAGTAGAATCCTCTTTAATAAAAACAGATGAATTTCTAAAAAAAATGTAATTGTTGATATTTCAACCTGACGAGATTTCAATTTTAAATAAAAAACAGTTGAAGTCAATCAAAAAAGAAGAATTGTCAATAAAGAACTTGACTTTTGAACCAAAACGGATACTTTTGAACAAAATTGCTTAATTCTTAATCAAAAACATAAATTTCCAAACAAGAAGATTAATTTTCTACCGAGAAGAAAGAATCTTCAACCAAATACATGAATTTTCAACAACAACAAAAAAAGTTACATTTTCAATTTGAAATATTAATGTTTTACGAGAAAACAAATTTTTAATAATATAGTTCAATTTTATACCAAAATAATTAAATTTAAAAAAAATGCTTATTAACAAAAATTTGTTAAATTTCCTACAAAGTCAATTAATTTTTCACCAAATAGTTGTATTTTCAACCAAAGGGATGAATTTTCAACTAAAACCAAGAATCTTCATAAAAAAATGACTTTTTAACCAAATTGTTTGAACTTCTTACAAAATAAAATCTTTTTTAACAAAAATAAATAAATTTTAGAGGAAAAATGTCATACTTGATATTTCAACCAAAACAGATTTTAATTGAAAATCAAAAACAGTTGAAATTACCCAAAAAGAGGAATTTTCCACAAAACAGTTGACTTTTTAACTGAAAAGAATTTTTTTTTCAAATTGTTCAATTTTCAAAAGAGTGGATTAATTTTGAACAAAATTGTTGAATATTCAAACAAAAAATAAACGGTCACGTTTTCAATTAAAAAAATCAATTTTTTATAAAAAAAAAGATCGAATTTTTAACGAAGTAGTGAAATTTTTAACCCAAAATATGACTTTTCAAATATAATTTTATGCATATCTGAAAAAAAAAATTTTAACAATGTTCTTTAACTTTCAACCAAGTAGTATAATTTTCAAGTCAAAAAGACGAATTTTTTATAAGACAGTTGCATTTTCAACCTGAAAAATTAAATTTTCGAGAAACAAGTTTATGTTCAACCAAGAGAGATGAATTTTCTTCCAAATAGTTGAACTTTCAACTAAAATATCAATTTCCCACCGAAAATGGAATATTAAAATTTTTAGTTAAAAAGTTAAATTTCAACCAAAAAGAAAATCGAATTTTTAACCAAATAAATGAATTTTGAACTAAAATGATGAATCTTCAACGGAAATAGTTAAATTTTCAATTAAATAATGAATGTTCAACCTAAAAAGAATCGAATTTTCAACAAATTATTTACATTTTTTTACCAGAGAGAGGAATTTTCAACCAAAATTAAGAATCTTTGTAAAAAATCATTTTTTCACCAAATTTCTTAATTTTCTACAAATGAGAATCTTTTTTAATCAAAAAGGATTAATTCTTTAAAAAAATGCAATAACTGATATTTCAACCCAAACAAATTCTAATTTTAAATTAAAAAAAAGAATTTACAAATCGAACAAAAAAAAAACGAATTTTCAACAAAATAGTTGAATCCTCAACCAAATAGTTGAATTTTTTAAAAGTTTACAAAATTTCAAGGGATTTCAAAATTTTGGTAGAATTTCCAAAGTTTCGAAGATTTATCTAACTAAGTTGGGACAATAAATAAAATAAAATTCGATTTGAATAGTTTTTAGCGATTCCAAGAAATGTTATAGAATATCTAAAAATGTCAAGGGATTTCTAATGAACTTTGGGAAATAAAAAAAATGAAATGAAACTTTAAGCGATTGCAAAGATTTCAAGAGATTTTAAGGTATTTCAAGATGTTCCACAAGATTCAAAGATTTTGTAAAATTTCCGAAGACTTCAAGGGATTATAAAGATTTCGAGGGACTTAAACAATTTTCTTTAAATAACATTATTGAATAAGTTTAATTTAAATTATATTCAAGGGCTATCAAATGATTTATACTTTTTAAAATGGATTTTTACGTTTTTCAAAGATTTGAAGGGATTTTAAGTGATTCTAAAGGATTTCCTGAGATATACCAAATTTCAAGGGATTCCAAAGAATTTGATAGGGTTTCTAAAGATTTCGAGGGATTTTAACAAATTTTTTAAGTGTGAACTTTATTTGCGCAGAATTACTTTTGACAATAATTCCTTTAATATTTTTGTATTATTTATTCCAATGCTGATTATCCAATAATTCCTTTCCATATCTGACGTGGAACGAAGAAACCAGCCTTAGGACCGAAAAATTGATTTTCGGTCTTTCCCTTTGATCCGCTTTTTTTCGTAAACTCATCTTCGGCCCTAACGCTGGTTTCTTCGTTCCACGTCACGTTACGTGGAACGAAGAAACCAGCCTCAGGACGAAAACATCGATTTTCCGGTTTTTATTCATCATGAATAATGAAGATTTCCCCTATCAAATAAAAAAATCCCCATTGCTCCACGATCAAGATTGAGTTTTCCGAAGCTCAAATGGGGGGGGGGGGGGGATTTTTTTTGCATCGGCCTCGACACTTCCATATGATATTATAAGTGGTCTAAAATAAATGGTTCCTTTGTAGTTTCTCTACTTTTTACAATAATTTCTTTAATATTTTTGTATTATTTATTCTAATGCTGATTATCATACAATTGCTTTCTATATGTGACGTGGAACGAAGAAACCAGCCATAGGACTGAAAAATCGTTTGCTACCTGTTCGTCTTCCTTTCCCTTTGATCCGCTTTTTCTCGTAAAGCCATTTTCGGCCCTAAGGCTGGTTTCTTCGTTCCACGTTACGTGACGTGGAACGAAGAAACCAGCCTTAGGACCAAAAAATCGATTTTCCGTTTTTTATTGATTGTGAATAATGAAGATTTTCCCTATCGAATAGAAAAATCCCCATTCCTCTCGATCAAAATTGAGTTTTCTGGAGCTCAAAGTTGGGAGGTGATTTTTTTCGCATCGGGCTCGACGCTTCCATATGAGATTATAATTAGTCTAAAATAAATCGATCCTTTGCAGTTTCTCTACTTTTTATAATAATTTTTGTAATATGTTTGTATAGTTTATTCTAATGCTGATTATCATACAATTGCTTTCTGTATGTGACGTAGAACGAAGTGACCAGCCTCAGGACCAAAAAATGGATTTTCCGGTTTTTATTGATTCTGAATAACCTCGAATAACAGTTTTTCCTCATAGTTTTTCTAGGAATTTTACAATTTTTTTTTATAAGTCCTAATAAAACCTGAAACCGCTCAACTGTGTTAGTACGAGAGCCCCTATGCTGCCTGTGCGTC
>CAKNYM010050866.1:37887-49627 GCA_932195095.1 Andricus curvator
CAGATACGGACCGCTCAACTGTGTTAGTACGAGAGCCCCTTTGCTAAATGTTCGTCTTTCTTTCTCTTTGATCCGCTTTCTCTCTTATACTCATTTTTGGCCCTAAGGGTGGTCTCTTCGTTCCACGTCACGTGACGTGGAACGAAGATCGTGACGTGGAACGAAGAAACCAGTCGTAATAAAATATGAAAACAACACATAATATGATTATTATTCATTGCTATCGTTTATTTTTGAACGTAATTGGCCGAAGTCGGCTGTAGCTGGTGTTCTCATTCATATTTCTCGAATCTTCACACAGATACGGACCGCTCACCTGTGTTAGTACGAGAGGCCCTTTGTTGCCTGTTCGTCTTTCTTTCTCTCTGATATGCTTTTTCTCGTAAACTCATTTTCGGCCCTAAGGGTGGTTACTTCGTTCCACGCCACGTGACGTGGAACGAAGAACGTGACGTGGACCGAAGAAACCAGTCTTGATAAAATATGAAAAAAAAAACAGCACATAATATGATTATTATTGGCCCTGAGGCTGGTTCCTTCGTTCCACGTCAGGTGACGTGGAACGAAGAAACAAGCCTTAGAACTGAAAAATCGATTTTTTCGATTTTTATTGATTCTGAATAATGCAGTTGTATAGTTTCTTCATCAGGACGGCAGTATACTGCTGTACAGTTTTATACTATTTCCCCCTTTCCAACGAGCTTTGCTCCATTTATTCGTTATTTTCTCTTCAATTGTGTTATCGAGAAAATGGAAAGCTTACTCGGTTCTTGTTATGGGATTGGATAATGGAATTGGATTACTCGAGTGATAGTATGCAGGAATTAATGTGAAGATTTCTTTCTTTGCTCGAGAATAGAGGAGCAGATCTGGGGATTATATTATAATTTGGGGAAATTTTTTATTTGTTTTTTTTTTTACTTTTCAGAGCAAGTTTCTTATCATTCTGTTTTCCTTCTTATTTGATATCATTTATTGGAATTGAATTACTATGAGAGTGAGGGTAAGCAGGAATTCATAGCTTTTTTACTCTTTGGAGAGGCAAAGAGAAGAATATTACTCAATTCGATGAATGTTGAAACTTTTTACTATTCAGTTCTTCTGACTTTTTTACAGTCTTTTCTTTCTACTCTGCATCTTATATTTCACATTTTAGTTTTTTGCTTGAATTTCCTCTTTATTGAGTAAAATAGCAAGTTTGTAAAAATAAATATTACAACACTTTTTAATGTATTATTTGAAGATTTCAGTTTCGCCAAATCAAAATTTCCACAAAAAGTTAATTTTACACTCAAAAATATGAGTTCTCAAAGTAAAAGGAAATATATAATTGATATTTCAAAAATGATTTTAATTTTGAATCAAGAACAGATGAACTCATTCAAAAAAGACAAATTTTGAACACAATAGTTGAATCCTCAACCAAAAAAGATGAATTTTCAACCAGTTGCACTTTTATAAAAAAAATGAAATTTTTACTAAAAGAGACGAATTTTCTGGAAATAATTCAATTTTTTAACTCGAAAATATGCATTTTTAACGAAAGAGTTAAGTTTGAACCAAATCAATGAATTTTCTACCAACAAGATTAATTTTCTACGAAAAAAAAACAACATATTTTCAACCCAGAAAGTGAATTTTTAACAAATTAGTTTAGATTTCAATCAATTAATTGAAAACTCAATCGAAAAATAATAATTTTAGCCAATCAGTTGAATTTTCAACCAACAGAGATGAATTTTCAAACATTTTTTAGAAATACTCGATTTTTTTGTTTGTTGAAAAATCGTTTGAAATAAAAAAAATTGTCATCAAATCTTCCAGATTTTGCTTCAACATATTCATTTTTCAAAATAAAAAATCATTAAAAATTTTCCTAGGAATCTTAAGAAAATATGTCATTATCTGAAAACCTTTCAAAATTGTTGAAAAATTTTCTAAATTTTTTTTCGAAATATTCATAAATCTACATTCTGTTTTAAATGTTTTGGAATCTTCTCAAATCTTTGATTATTTTGTAATCTTTTCAAAACATTTACATCTTCTAAATATCTTTTAAAATGATTTGAATTTTTCATAATTTTTTTTTTTAAATTCTACAAATTTGAAATGTTGCCTTATGATCTACCAGATTCTTTTTAAATTTTTTTGTAAATATTAGGAAATTTTTTATAAATAAAAGTATAATATTTAATATTTAAACTAAAAAAGATTTAAATTTTAAAGCAAAAAGAGTTGAATTCATCCAAATAAAGACAGAATTTACCAAAAAATATTTGATATTTTAACCAAAACAGATTAATTTTCCACCAAACAGTTGTAGTTTTAAACAAAAAATATATATAATTTCTAACAAAAGAGATGAATTTTTAAGCAGCTTTTAAAATAACTCGATTTTAAATAACATTTTTGAAATATCTTTCAAAATTAAGAAAATTGTCTTCAAATTTTCTAGATTTTTGTTCGAAATTCATAGAAATCGTTTTAAATGTTTTGAAATCTTTAAAAAGTTTTCTTAAATATATTTCTTCAAAATAAGAAATCATTGATTAATTTGCCACAAATCTTAAGAAAAGTTTTTTATCATCTTGAAACATTCCAAAATTCTTTAAAAGTTTCGTAATTTTTTTTCGAAATTTTCAAAAATCGAAATATTTTGAACTCTTTTTAAGTTTTTAATTATTTTGTAATCTTTTTAAAATTTCTTCACCTTCTTTCAAAATGATCTGATCAGTAAGGTCCACTGACTAAATTATTAATTTTGAATGATCTAAAGAAAGTAATTTTGAGTGCCATAATTTCACTAATTGAACCACTCATTTTGATTGATTTGATACGTAACTTTCAATGTATTAATCAGTCATCTTTGGTTAATTTAAATCAGTTATCGAAATGTAGGAATTTTAATTTATAAATAATTTCACTATTTTATTATAAAAGACAAATTTACTTTCATTGACTGGAAATCAGTCGCTTCGATTTACTGATTGAGTCCGCAATATTGACTGATTCATCTGTTAAAATGACTGTTTTGTCAGTAAAAATAACTGATTATTCAGGATAAGCATGCTTGATTAATTTAATAAGTCAAATTTTGACTGATTCAAATTTAGAGTGTATACAAACGTTATACAAGCGTTTATTTTTTATTTTTCCAGTAATATATAATATCAGTTGGTTATAGTCAATTTCTTTTTTGAATCGGATCCGAGTATTACTTAACCTTCAGGTATGGGTGTGATTTAATTTTTGCACATTTTGGACATTTAAATGAATGATAAATTGATAAATTGTATGGACTTTTATTATTAAAAATCTTTTACACCACTCGGGGCAGAACCAACATGTCAGAATCATGGTGCGGTCTGGGAAACCGTACGTCCATACGTTCATACTAATTTGTCACTTTTTTTTCTTTTTTGCTTGGTACATCTTGCGTTTCAAATACCGGGAAACAAATTGAAATACCGGGAAACAAAATTGTGACGCTACCGTGGACGTGCGGTCTATTGGACCGCCTATGAGCTTTCTATTGATATTACTCACCAATTATACTCGGCGAAAGCACAACGAAAACTGAAGCTGCTAACAACGGCAGCCATGATGATGGCAATGGGGGAAGATACCCACATATATGAAGCACAGTGCGGTCTATGCAACCGCACGTCCATTCTTAAAGGTCAAGGCCTAAAATTACATAAAAATTTCAAATTTTGTTACGCCTTCAGAAAAACTGGGATCCGAATAAAAAATATTGGCTGCGAATACATTTTTCACTTGAAAGAAGCATTAAGGTTTCATCTAAATAATATAATAAGGGAACTTTAGATCGTGAGACATGTGTTCCTAAAGTGATGCTTCATAACATGATGAAATTTTCCCAATACCTGGATGCAAAGTAGATAGAGCGATAAAAATTATACGTGAAATGTTCGTCTTTATCGCATCATGGACTTACGCTTTTTAATATTACTCGTGCATAAGAAAGTCCGTTAACAGGGAAGCATCTGTTTCGTTCTCAGGCGTCCCTCGTTGGACGCTTTTTCCTGAGTGAAACATATTTATTTTTTATTTCACATAACTACGACTACAAGTGATTTTACTTACATTAAAGTCTGGTTTATTCATTCGCACTAATACGTAGAGCGTATAAATATAGATAGCTTAAAATTCTAATGGAGGAAAATACGAATGCAAATGGTGCAATTGAGTGTTTCCCAAAGAAAGCTTATCATCTCAGGTATATATTTCAATATTGAGAGCAAGGGGGTAGTTATACCAAAAACGGGAATCGCATGCCAATAATGGAAGTAATACCGAATCATTATGGCATGCTAATTCGTGTTATCGAGAAATGCTCAGTATTCCTCACCAGGTGGGAAGAATGGTAAGAGGGGTCTAAAGACAGGGTTTGTCGTTCAAAAATAACAATGTGGTTTCAAGATCGTCGACTTTATGAGGGAAGTTAAGGATTTGCAACTTAGTATTTTCTTCCAATCTTTGAAACAAAAACTTTCTCCTTGTCTCTTTTCTCCAACTCTTCATGATTTAGTACAGTCCCCTCTCCTATATCTCTAGCCCTAAAGAACTCCCTTAAAAAAAAATATGTACAAGAACTCCCTTCTTCCTCCATCCCATCTTGTTATTCTTTTTCACTTCTATTCCTTTCTTCTTCATCCTTCAAATACTTTTTCGCTAACTCTTCTCCCTTCCTCACTCTTAGCTTCCGCTGAAACTTACATACCGTCTTTCCTGCTCTAGTACTCCACCTTATATATCTTTTTTGTAACTTTTCAATCTCTTCCGTCTCCATCCATCCGCATATCTTTGGTCCATATCCTAATATTGGCCAGACCAGCGTATCAAATAATCACATTCTCCTTCTCCAATCTTCTTTAACCTTCTTTTTCCTATTACCATTACCCCTATGCTATACAATCACCATTTTGCAAGGTATATCCCAAATATTGGAACTCCTATACTCCTTTTAACTTTACTTCCTTCTACCTTCCAGTCTTATTATTTTTTCCCCTCCTTTTCTAAACATTCCCTTCTTTATCCTCTGCTACCATTAACATATCGTCTGCTGCCTGTTATATTTTTTCTTTTCCCATTTCAACTCCCCATCCTTTTCTCTTCATTTCCTCTTCCAAATCTAATATCAAATTATTCAATTTCCAAAACTCTCTTTTATCCCCTTCTTCAACTTAACTTTCTCTATCTCCTTTCGGTCCAATGAGTCAAACGCCGCCTTTAAATAACCATTGATATCTTTCTCCTATTCTCCTATTCTTCTTTTTAATTCTTTTATTTACCAAATAATTCTGATCATATATGTCGTTCATCAAAATTATTTATAAACCTCTCCTGAACCTCCTTAATATCCTAAACCCTGTCTGATTTGGTGGCTCTATATTTTTTTCGTCAACTTCTCTCTTTAGCCACTTCGATAAAACAGACAAATATAACTTATTTCATGTTGGCATTAGCGTCACACTCCTATAAACTTTACCACCTCTTCTTTGTATTTTTTACTACCAGTACAACTACTCCTTGTTTCTATAACTTTGGCCTTCCCTCTCCTCTTCTTCTCTATTGCACATTATCCATGCTTATTTCTTTAGTTCATTTTCTTTAGTTCATTATTTCTTCTTTTGCTATGTCCTTTTACTCTTCTTTTCCCATTCCCTCTTTTTCCTCTTTCCTAACTTTCTTTTCTACCCATCCGAGATAATTCATAAAATATTTTTTTCCATTTCACTATCTCAATATCCTCGCTTACGCTTTTCCTTCTTTTTCTCTGTGTATTGACTACCTTCCGGGTCTCATCTTTTGCCCTAGCCTTCTCCGCCTCTTCTTCAAACTTTTTCTCCTCTTTTTTGTTACACTACACAACTACTTGTCTTTTCTCTCAATTTTCTCAATTCCTTTCTCACTTCCTTCTTGTCTTTACATTAACTATCCCATCCACTTCTACCCCCTCTTTCATTAACTTCTTTTTCCTCTATGCCCTCTAATACATATTTTATTTCTCCTATCATTTTTCCATCTCTTCCTTTACATTTCCCTCACAATTATCACATTCTGTAGGTACAAGGAAAAGGTCTTTTCCTTGAACTGAGACTTTCCTCCTATTGACCAATCCCCTCTTTCTGTTCTTTTTACCTTTTCTTTCTTTTAACGCTTATTTTCATTACTTTTTTGTCCATCTAATGTTACCGTTACGGAAAAGTGATCCGAATCTATATAATCCCCTACCTCCAGTTTCTGGACCACTATCACATAATCAGTTATGACTCCTTTCTTCTGAGCGTTTATATTCCCCTTCCTCATCCCCCTGTATATTTCTGTTCAAGGTAAACTGTCCCATCTCCTTCCAGCTCTTCAAAAATTTCTTTCACTCCCCATTTAGTATCTGGTCTTTGGATATTTTTTCTCGCTGTCATCTCCATTCTCTTCTCCTCTATCTTATTATCGAGCATTGAAATATCCTTTTTTTATAGGCTTAATTCCTTCTTTCTTCTCTTTTCTCAGTTCTCTCATCTTCTCTGATTTCTCTTGTATATCTCCATTCAGATACACACCAACTATATTGCACCTCTCTCCTCCCATCTACTATTTCTTATTTTTCTCTATTCCCTTTCTTCATCTTCTAGTTCATCGTCACCTCACTTTTAACTAACTCTTTCCTTTCTTCGTCCCACTCCAGCCACATATCTTCTATCTGTATTCTTCTATACCTAAACCACGTTATTTTTTCCTGATTTCCTTTCTTTTCCGCTATATATTGTATACTCCTTTCTTCCGATACTAAATCATCCTCTATTCTCTCCGAACTTCCATATACCGCCTATTTCTTTGGTCATCACATCCCTCTTACCTTCTCTTTTTTTAGTTACACCAGTGCCATTTCTTCTCCTCTTCTCCATTACTTTCCGACACTTTTTACTTGCTCTATCTCTACCTTCGCGATTATCCTTCTTATCCCTTCGTAAAGTCCTTTTTAACCTTCATCCCTATATTCCTTTTCCTTTTCTCTTCCTCCTCTCTGTTCTTCTCTCTATTTATCTCAACTTTTTCTTATGATCATTTCTACTCTTCCTACCTTCAAATTCCCGTTCGAGGTTTCTATCTTTTTTACTCTACTTTCATGCATTTTCACTAGGCTCTTCCTGCTTTTTTAATCTTCCTTTTGAAGTCTGCATCCTTTTTCCATATTTTACCTGACTTCTTCTCGTTCCTTGATCTTTTTTTTGTTGTAATTTCTTGTTTTATTTCCTCTCCCTTTTCCTCATACCTTTCTTCCTTAATCTCTATATTTTCATCATCATTTTTCGCAATTCTTTTAGATTAAAATTTCCATCGTCTATCGGCCTTCTATTCTAAATTGTGTCTTTTTCTTTCCCCTTACCTTTTTCATCCTTCGTTTCAGCTTTACCTTACTGTTTCCTCTCTCTCTCTTCCCTATCCCTCTTCCTATTAATGAATCCCTCGATCAAACCCAAACTCTTCGTTTCCAAATTCTCTTTTTATTATTAATGTTCGACCAAACATCTGCATTTGTTAACAAAAAAAACTAGTCTAATTTTTAAAGCAAAAATTTGCATTTAGAGCCATTTCCACTTGATTTTTGGCTCTTGTTCTTTATCATAGGTTATTTCAGGGAAAATCGTCATTATTAAGGTATAAATTGTCAGCTTGATTTTTTAAACTTAGAAACTGAAATAGCGTCATTCTGAAGCATGAAAATGAATCTAATTGAATTTGTTGAAATACGTTATAAACCATTTTAATCAGTGAAATGTTGATCAAAAGGTCGTGATGCATCCCAAACAAGACGGTGTTAACGAGACTTTAGTTGCCAGTCGAATCTTATTGTTGTCTGCACACGTCATCAGGAATAAGCTTCACCTTCTGTTTCCTCCTCGTTCACCTTCTCGTTCCTTCTTGCATTTTTTCTTCTTTTTTCATTTTTGAACCTTTTTTAGAAGTCGTGCAAGCAAGCACCCTGCAGAGGCATTTGGACCGCAGACCACACTGAGCCAAGCACGCACGATAATAACCCCGCGAGGCAAGGGTGAATACGGTTACTTGGGTTACTACAGTTAAAGCCCGTAAGTTGCCTGCACTGCGAGTTTTTACGGTTCATAATTCAGTCGAGCGTATTTCAAACGGCTGCCAATGTTGGACCTTAAGACCACGTCACTCCCCTCTATTATGAACCGTCACTTCAGTATCTCAGAGATTTAAGATCGTCTTCTACCACGCGAAAACTCATCACCCTTGACTTTACATGACTTGACTTGACTTGAGTGGACTTCTCTTCTTGTTAATTCGCACCTGAATCTCGATTCCGAGCGTATCTATTTTAGTGCCTATTTCTAGGATTTTCACTTTCAAAATTAACTCATCTGTGATGCCAGATGATCGCTTTTGATCAGTCTCAAGAAAAAGTGAAAATACTTGTCAGATAAGATGGTTTTCTTTCATTAGTTGTTGTATGATGGATGATCTTGTTCGCACCTGAATTTTGAACCCGAGCATATATATTTTAGTGATGATAATTTTTAAACCATGTGAAGAATAGAAGAGAAGACTTATCAGATAAGATGGTCTTCTTCATTATTCCACGCAAAAAAAACTGTCTAGCGATACCAGTAGATTACATCACTGATTGACAAAACACAACTAAAATAAAAAAACGTATTTTTATTTCAGCTAGCTTCCCACTTCATGAAGGGGATATTATGTTTTCGTAAATTGATGAACATTTTTTTTCTTTACATTTTGAAACCATTGGTGTCAAACTTCAGGCAATCGCAATAAATAACTCTTCAAAACCATTTATTAATAGTGCAGCAATTCAGATTCCTTCTGCAAAGGAATAGTTTTTATAACACACCCATTTCGCACTTCTTCAGAATTCAAATTTTCCACACTCCTTGTCCAGGAGATTTTTTGGTTCCATGATGTCTTCACATTGAATCAGTTTTCATAATTTAAATAAAAATTTCTGTAGGACATTCAACATTTTTCCGTTTCGTTTTATGATGGATGACCTTGTTCGCATCTGAATCTACGATTCCAAGCATATCTATTTGAGTGGCTATTTCCATCTTAGAAATAGTCACTAAAAGTCACTAAAATTAACTCATCTATGATCTCAGATGATGATCACTTTTAATCCATCCCAAGGATAAGTGAAAAGAATGGTCAGATAAGATGTTTTTTTGTGCATTAGTCGCTTTATGGTAAATGATCTTCTTGTTCGCAACTTGAATCTCGATCCCGTGCATATTTATTCTCGGGACTATTTCTAGGATATGCTACGATTTTCACTTTAAAAATTAACTCATCTATGATCTCAGATAATGATCACTTTTAATCCATCCCAAGGATAAGTGAAAAGAATTGTCAGGTAAGATGGTTCTTTTCCTTAGTTGTTTTATGATGGATGATCTTCTTGTTCGTATCTAAGTCTAGATCCCAAGCACATCTATTTTAGTGACTATTTCTAAGATTTTGACTTAGCAAATTGACTTTTCTATGATTTCAGATGACGGTGATTTTGAATCCATATAATATGACTTGTCAGATAAGATTTTTTTTTCATTTGTCGTTATATGATGGATGATCTTCTTGTTCGCACCTGAATCTCGATCCCGAGTATATCTAATCTAGTGACCATTTCTAAGTTGTTTGCTTTTAAAATTAACTGATCTTTGATCTTGGGTGATGATCACTTTTAATATATGTCAAGAATAAGTAAAATTACTTGTGAGATGAGGCCGTTTTTCATTAGTCCTTTTCGATGGATGATCTTGTTTGCATCTAAATCTTGATCCCGAGCATGTGTAATCTAGTGACTATTTCTAAGATGTGCTAAGATTTTCCCTTTTAGAATTAACATATCTGTAACCGTAGATGATGATCACTTGTAATCCATATAAAAAATAAGTGAAAATATTTGTCAGATACATGGTCTTTTTTCATTAGTCGTTTTTGATAAATCTCGATCCAAAGCATATCTAATCCAGTGACTATTTATAAAATGCGCTAAGATTTTCACTTCTGAAATTAACTCTTCTATGATCTCAGATGATGATTACTTTTAATCCGTCTCAAGAATAAGTGGAAAGACTTGTCAGATAACATGGTTTTTTCATTGTTTTATGATGGATAAATCTCAATCCCGAGCATATCTAATCTTGTGACCATTTTTAAATTGTTTGCTTTTAAAATTAACTCATCTCATCATCTCAGATGATAATCACTTTTAATATATCTTAAGAATAAGTAAAATGACTTGTAAGATGAGACCGTTTTTCATTAGTCCTTTTCGATGGATGATCTTGTTTGCGTCTGAAACTTGGTCTCGAACATGTCTAATCCACTGATTACTTTTAAGATGCGCTAAGATTTTCTTTTTCAAAATTAACGCATCTATGATCTTGAATGATGATCACTTGTAATTCACATAAAAAATTAGTGAAAATATTTGTCAGACAACAAGGTGTTTTTTCATTAGTCGTTTTTGATCAATCTCGATCCAGAGCATATCTAATCTAGTGACAATTTTTAAAATGCGCTAAGATTTTCACTTCTAAAATTAACTTATCTATGATCTCGGATGATGATCAATATTATTTCATTTCATGAAAAAGTAAAAAGACTTGTTAGATAAGATGGTTTTTTTCATCAGACGTTTAATGATGGTTGATTCTCTTGTTCGAACCTGAAACTCGCTACCGAGCATATCTAATTTAGTGATTTTTTCGAAGACGCGTTAAGATGTTTACTTTCAAAATTAACTCATCTATGATCTTAGATAATGATCACTTCTAATCCATCTCAAGAATAAGTGAAAAGACTTGTCAGATAAGATGGATAATTTTTCTCTAGCTTTTTACACGATAATCTATAATGATGGCGAGCGAAATTTTTTGTAAAAGGTTTATCATACCCTTAAAATTATCCGATTTTCTTCTAAAAGAGCTTAAACTTAAGGTTTTGACATGTAGATGTACATTAAAAAATCAAATTTGCTTAAATTAAATTTGTTATGTAACTATTTTTTTGTTACCAGTGGTTGTTAGTTCAGTACACTGCAATATTTTCTTTTAGTTCCATTTTCTTTGAAGATGGCTGAAAATGAAAGAATTCGCATGTAAATGTTAATTAAAATATCAGAACTTCTATTTTATAGTGATTTTCTTCTGATATCATAGGTTGAAAAATAAGAACAATTAGGAGATTTTGTTTTCTTATTTGCTGGCAGCTTTTCTATTAGTTTCATTTTTTCGGGGATGTCTCAAATTGAAGGTCTTGACATGTACATCTGAAAATAAGATTTGCTACGTCATATTATTGCTTTTTTGTTATCAGTGGTTATAAAATTAGAAAATGATGAAATTTTTTTTTCAATCGCCTGCTGGAATCTTTTACTTTAGTTCGATTGTCAATATTAAATAAAATTTTCTCTATTATAGCATTGCTTTTTTTGTTATCAGTGGGTACAAAAACTATAAAAATGAGGAAATGTGGGTTTTTAAATCACTATGCTAAAAAATTTTCTTTTAGTTCGATGGTTTTCAAAGACGGCTAAAATGAAAGGTCTTGGCATTCATACAACTTTAATTTAATTTAATTTTAATTTTAATTTTAATTTTGATTTTAATTTTAATTTTAATTTCAATTTTAATTTTAATTTTAATTTTAATTTTAATTTTAATTTTAATTT
>CAKNYM010050866.1:63155-87347 GCA_932195095.1 Andricus curvator
CGAAACTATCTGCTGGAGCCCCGGTGGCGTAATTGGTTAACGGTCCACTCGTGAATAGTGGCCTTCCCGGTTCGAATCCGGGCCGAGGCAGGTTTTTTCTCGTTTCTCGAAAAAATTATTTGACCAGAAATCAGCAATATTTAACATCAGAAATTAATTAATTAATTGTCCTGGGTGACAAATTAAATCAATTATCAAGAATGGAAAAGTTCAATTTTCAATTTAAAAAAAAGCTTTTCAACAAAGATAAAAAGAAATTTTCAACCAGTTTAGTGACACGAGGAGAAATGATCGTTGGGGAAGTAGGCGAAATGATCGTGGGGGAAGCCTAAATGGTGTGAAATGAGGGGAGTGTAACTAGGGAAAGTAAAGGGAGCGGAACTAGGGGAAGTGAGGGAAATGAGGGTGTTTTGATGAAGTAATGGGAAATGTAGGAGAAAGTGAGAAGAAGGGGCAGTAGTTGAGGAAGAAGGGGGAAGGGAGGGTAAGCAAAGGTTAAAGTGGGGGGAGGGGAAGCAGGGGAGAAGAGGGGCAGTAAAGGAATATATGGTGAGCAGGGGAGGAAAATTATGGGAAGGGGAAGTTTGAACGACTTAATTAACGTCTTAATAGACTACAAAATTCTTCTTTGTAGTATGAAGGCGAATACTTTGACTATATTTTTTTCCTTGGTACCAATTTGCTACCGCAAATTATAATTTCTACTTTATTTGCATAGTTCTTCTCGACTGTCTTTTTTCAATCAGTGGTGGTTAACTTGATTAACAAGTAGTAGTATATATACTGTAGTGAAAAAAATATTCATTATATATATTACTGGATATTTTTTTAGAGAATCTTCCTCGCTTTCGTTTTGTAGTGAGAAAGCAAATCCTTCTTGCCATCGTAATTACTAATTCGTTAGTAGCAAAGTAGAGATAAACATAGACTGGAACCTATAATTTGCTGTTTTATGATTCGTTGTGGAACTAAAAATAATTAAGGCTTCCACTATCCAAGCATTGTAACTATTTCTACTTCTTGCAACTTTTTATCAACATTTCACTGATTATAATTTCAATAGATGATTAATTTCACCAAAAACATCTACGATGCTTGAAATTTCACCAAGTAAAAAGTTCAATCTAAATGTTAGAATTTATTAAATTGGTATAAAATTATATAAATTTTGTTCATGTATTAGAAGGGGGAAAGTGGAAACTTAATGAGATTATTATTATTATTTAAAAAATTTTCAATTATTTACATATTTTTTTGAATAATATTTTTAATACTGTAGGCTTCAGGTCTACTAAACTGCTGAAAAATCAAATTTTGGACCAACGTTACGTAACATTTTTTGTATTATTTTTAAAAACATAATAGATGCTTCCTAAACAAAAAAACAGGGTTTTTAAGATAAAGTATTATTCAGAAATAAATAAAACAATATTTTGATGTAACACTGAATGCTTTTTCAATATTTTTTTTAGTCATACAAATATTGAAATTACCTAATGTAAGTACTAATTGAAATTCAACAATTTAAAACTTTTTTTCAATACCATAAAGAATACAAAATAATATCAATATTAATATAACATACAACTTACACATAACTATTTATTTGTTAAGAGTTTTTGAACACTTAAATTCGAGTTGAAATTAAATTCTGAGCATTGAGAACAAGAAAATAAGTATTATTAGTTTGTTTTTAAATTTATATAAATATAATTTTTATAAGATCCTTGAGAAAATTAAAAAAAGATTGTTGAACATTTAAGATTTGTAAAAAAAGAATCCAGAAGATCTTCGAGAATTTTTTTACATTTTATAGGATCTTACAAAATATTAGAAAGAATTCGAGTCTTTCTAAAAAGATGTTTCGGACCAGTCCTAAACAAATTAAGAAATATTTGATAAATTTTCGGAAATGTTTCCAAGTTTTCGAATATTTCTAATCTATTTAAAACGTCCTAAATTCCTGAACATATTTTTAAATGACTCGAATTTTTCTTAAAATTTTGTAAAATCATTCAGAAAGTAAAAAAAAGCCTTATAATCTTCTAAATTTTCCCAGGAATTTTAAGAAAATTTGTTTATTCTCTTGAAATCTTTCGAAATTCTTTTAAAGATTCTAAAGTTTATTTTAGAAATCTTTAAAATCTTCCTGTCCCATCTTTGAAAGATCTTATAATTAAATCTCGAGAAAAATGCACAAATGAAAGGTAGAAAAAAAAATCTTTTCCATTCAGCCTTTTAGCTTTGTGTAAATAATCGAAAGTTGTGTACAATTACCTACATTCAAAAAAGCAAATTTAGTTGATTTGTAATGTTTTATTTTTCATAATTGTGTTCAGGAATTCGTATTACGAAAATATTATATGGTTCGTGTAATATTGCGGATTAGCCGTATGCTCCAAAACCCTTAGGGCTCGGTGCCACCATGTGGGGAGAAGCATAGCTCCCCAAGGTTCTCCTTTACGCCTTTCTGCGAAATACAAAAATTGTATGCCATCGTAAGAAATCCAGGTGGTATAAACTTCTTTATGGATGACTTGTTCTTCAGTCGCAAGCTGGAAAGGACCTTGTTTAAGGACTACTGAGATAATCATTCCTTCAATATTTCTCGTGACCTTGAAGTCTACCATACCAAAAGTGATGAACCAGTTTAATGGGTCAGGATCGAGACTTCTTGGATTATCTGAAAAAAAAGTTTGTGATTCAAAAAAGATTGAAAATCAATCTTTTAAAGTTTTTACCAAATTTTTTACTATGAACTACTAGAGCTTTTAAAGTACTCTCTTAAACTGAACCAGTGACATTGTCGATGGCGGAATCAGTATTTTGCATTCTCACTTCTGAACCAGTGATTTTCCGACTTTGACTGGGTGAACCAATAAGTGACTCAACTAAAACAGCGTTACTAAATATACCAGTGAAGCCAAATGATATTGAGTACAGTTCCACCGACCAAGCTTCGGCGGCGTGGCGTCGCTTATACGTGAGTGGCGCGGCCTATCTTGCGCCTTGGAGGTGGAGGGGATACACAGGAGTAAGCGAGGAGTCAGAGAGTGGCCTTCTCTTTTCAACCTGTGTATCCCCTCCACCTCTAAGCCACTGGATACGCCACGCCACTCACGTATAAGCGACGCCACGCCGCCGAAGCAGCCAAGACATAAAGCTCCAGTCGTTTCGTACGCGCATGTTGCTGGTCGGGTCTTTGCATTTCTCAATTAAAAACGAACGTTATTGTATACTAGTGTTTGTGTTAGAAATATTTGGGGCCTGGCTGCAATCAACAGTGGATATAATATCTTTCGTTTGAAAGTGGGGAGGTTCTTGGTTTTGACTTTGATCGACGCGACACGTTGACGTAATGATGGGCCTTCCCACAGTTAAGCGAAATATATTATGTCTTATTATATTTCAGCCCGGTCCTCATTTATTGTTGTGAAAGTAAAGTACACAAGTGATGAATGATAAGTGTCATACCTAATCAGCTGATGGACGACGAAGCGTACGATCAGATGACTACTGGTGATGAGTAACCAGTGCATTTCACTGATTTAACCAGTGAAGAAATTCCACTGAGTGAAACAGTGAAATCTTAATGATTGTCAGCGACACACTTCTGGCTATTTCAACTAGTGAGATTTCACTGGTTCATTTTAAGAGAGTAGGTGCAAACTCAGCTCGAAAAATTATTTCTTGCGTTTCTATAGGTACACTAAAAGCTTATGCCATATTCACTTACCTGGGCCCCAAGGATCTGTCGGCTTAGGTGGAATCTTAATTCCCAAAATTTCTTCAGATTGATCTGGATTTTCTTTTATATATATCACACATTTTACGTTATAACCGAAAATATTTTTAACTACAGCACGGGTTATAAAGTTGTAGATTTTCCGATATTGCGAATCTGGGACACCATGATATTTACCACGATCATTCATTTGACATCTCTTCGCTACGACTTCATTGTTATCCCACATTAGATTCACTTTAATTGGCTTGCCATTATAGTTCATAAACATTTTTGGGTGCCGGTCTTTAAGTGGGTTTTCAGGAATCGCAATATTATGATTTGGCTGGAGCGAATCTACTCCGGAAGATTGCGGCAAAGCAGTTGATATTCTTGAGCTAGAGGCTTGCAAATTTCGAGATGCACGAGGAGTCGTCAGCTGATAATAATTTGGCAGGGCAGAATAAGCTTCATCGTAAGGATTCAATGAAGCATTTGATTCTGTGAAAAAAATAAAGATTATTGTGATTTAAAAAATATTACATGGACTGAATTAATTTCAAATTAGATACGTTCTACACTTGAAGTCGCAAAATCTCTCGGCGACGAAATAATTATTTTGTTTTTAGAGGAAAGTAGGCGATACGTATTTTACCGATTTGCGAAATAAATTTTTCTACGAAGTTATCCGAATTTCAGTTTCATAACAACATAACTATAAACTTTTAAAATTTGACAAATTTAAAAACATTTTATAAGATTACGGGCATTTGAAAAAAATTTAATTTTTGATGAATCAGATATTTACTATAATTTTTTTTAATGTTCTCAATTTATTTAAAAATAAAATCAAGTTTCCAGAATACCTGCATTTTTGAAATTTTTAAAATGTTTGAATCCTCAGAAATTCTTAGAATCGTTAAAATTTTTAAAATTGAGAACAAGTTTGAAATGAAAAGAAATTTTGTAGATAAGGAATTGATTTGGAAATTTTCGTAACTGTTTGTACTTTACAAAATTTTCAAAAAGTTCGTAAATTTATATAAAAATGAAAAAAGTTTCTGAAATTCCTCGATTTTTGAAATTTTGCAAGTGTAAAAAATTATTGAAAGTTTGAAAAATTAAATTTACTACAAATTTCTAAATATTTTCCTAATTCATAATGAAATGAAAATAAAGTTTTCAAAAGTCTTTGATTTTTGAAACTTTAAAAATGTTAGGTAATTCCTAAAATACCAAAATTTTATGAAATTTCCAAAATTTGAAAACATTTTCAAAATTTTTGGTCAATTATCAAGTTTCCAAAACTCATTCATTTTTTAAATTTGGAAAGTGGAAAATTCTCACAATTTCAAATTTTTTTAAATTTAATAAATTTCCAAAAATTTAATAAATTGAAATTTAAATAAACATAAAATTTCTAAAATTCCTGGATGTTTGATGATTTGAAGATTGTTGGTAATTCCTAAATTACCAACATCTGGAAATTTTTAGAAATTATATAAAATTTCGCAATGTTATAAAATTTTAAAAAGAATACAATTTTTATTTGCCACAATGTTTGAAATTTTATAAAATTTACATAAGATTTCAAAATATAGTCAAATTTCAAAAAATTTGATAAATTTTTGAAAATTTCCTAAATTGATATTCAAAATAAAAATCAAATTTCCGAAAATTGTCAGTCTGTAAAAGTTTGAAATTTTATGAAAATTTTGAAATTTTATAAAGATTAAGAAATTTTTAAGTTTTTAGGAAGTTTCAAATATTTAGAAATGTTTAAAATTTTTAAACTTTTTAAAATTAGATGAAATATGAATTATATGAAAAAATGTCAAAGGACGAAGAAAACCATCGTAGTTTCAACACCCTACATGATTAAAACAACAACTTTTTGAATTTTCTTTAAAAATCGAAAATTCAAATTTTGACTGCACAAAAAAAAAATTGATTTTGTGGCCAAGATACAAGATACGAAAAAATATAAATAGGCCAAAATTGTGCTCCTTCACATTTTCAATTTGTTTCAATTTATTAAAAATAACTTTTTCATAGGACCCGCAGTTTTTGTTTTATTCGTAAACAACTGCTTTAAAAACAGAGAAATTGAATTTTTGACAAACTACACGCTACGAAAAAAATAAACAACCAAAAGTTGTTCACTCAAAAAAGAGCTATAAATTTGTTATTAATCATTTTTTGATAGGATGCGTACTTTTTTTCTTAATCGCGAAAAATAACATTAACAATAAAAAAATTAAATTTTTGGAAAAACGACGCCAGGTACGAAAAAAGATGAATCGACAAAAATTGTGTATTCAAAAAGGACGCGCAGTTTTTGTTTTAATTGTAAAAAATAAAATTCAAAATAAAAGCATTACATTTTTGGGCAAACGACACGAGCTATGAAAAAAATTATTTGAAAAAAGTTGCTTTCCCAAAGAAGTGCTACAAATGTGTTACAAATAATTTTTGGATTTTTGGAAAAACCACACAAGAGACGAAAGAAAATGAAAAGACGAAAGTTGTTCACCCAAAACAGATCTACAAATTTGTTATAAACTTTTTTTATAAATATTTTTTTATTTTATGTCATTTAAAAAATCTTATAAAATTTCTTAAATTTCCAAGATTTTGGTAATTTAGCAATTACCAAATATTTTCAAATGTTCAAATATGGGGGAATTTTCAAAACTTCATTTTTATTTTAATATGAAATTCGAAAATTTTTGGTAATTCATCACATTAAAAAAAATTACAAATCTCGAGAATTTGCCCAAATTTCGTAATTAAAAAAATAAATGAATTTTGAAAATTTGATTGACTGACCAAAAAATTGTGAAAGCGGTGTATTTTTCAGTTCTGGTCTCTGCACATTGACAAATTTTGGAAACTTTATTTTAATTTTAATATAAATCAAAAAAATTTGCCCAAAGATATTTTTGGTAACTTTTAAATTACCAATAGCTTAAGAAATTTTTACGCTAAAATTTCAAAATTTTTCAAAAATTTCGTAAATTAAAAAAGCAATGTAAATAGTTTCTAAAATTCCTCGATTTAAAAAATTTTTGGTTTCAAAGTTTTTGGTAAAAATGTTTGGTAATTCCTAAATGACTGAAATTTTAAAAATTTTATAAGATTTTTGAACTGCTACGAAATTTCAAAAATAATACAATTTTTTATAATCTTTAAAGTTTGAAGATCGTTAATAGGGGTTAATGTGAAATTTTCGTCAATTTATCAAGTTTCCAAAACTCCTTGATTTTTCAAACTTGAAAAACTTAGAAATTCTTGAAATTTCAAAGATTTTTTGAATTTGATAAACTTCCAAAGAAATTTTATTTTTGCGAATTTGAAAGTTCGAAGATTTTGAAAATTTCTAAATGTTTGAAAATTCACAAAATCTTCAAAATTTCTAAAAATTTTATAAAATTACAAAACTTTTTTGAAAATTACAAATTTTCATAAATCGAAGAATTTTGGAAACTTTATTTTTATATTATCATCAACTTAGAAAATTTGTGGTGTCTGAATTTTTTGAAATCCTTAAAGTTTGAAGATTTACAAAATTTGTTAATGTTTGAATATTCTTAGAATCTTTGAACTTTCTAAAATTTTTATAAAATTTCCAAACTTTTATAAATTTTCAAAATTTTTATAAATGACCAAATTTTCAAAAATCGAGGAATTTTTGAAAGTTTATTTATATTTTAATATGAATTTAGGAAATTTTTTGAAAATCGCTTTTATTTACCAAAATTTTTATAAAATTTCAAAATTTTTGTCTAGTGTCGTCCCAAAGCTTATGAAAAATATTGGACCAGTCATCCGGAATTTTTGCACGACAAGAATACTGAAATTTGGAAATCTGAGTGATTTTTCTTATTTAAGTGTATTTAGATAATTGGATGAAACACGAAATAAGAATACAAGGCCTGATTGTCAAATGTAAAATCATGGACACATTGAGTAAACAAATTAATGTGTGTCAGGTGCGCATTAAAGGAATTATTGTGTAATTTGAATGACGCCAAGTAAAATTGACAAAGTCTGTAAATAATACCGATTTCCTCGTTGTGAAGCAATAACTGGCAAAGTATCGAAATTTAGGACAAAAATTTTTCCAATATAATATCAAATAAAACCTGCTCAAAAATTTAGTTTCCGTAACGGACCGGAAAAATATAAGAATTTGGAAATTTATGGAAATTTTAGATAAATATTCCAAGTTTCTGGATATTTACCGGAAATTTATTAACAACTCTAATGCAACCATATTACATGAGTGAAAATGAAAAAATTAGAAACTCCTTGATTTTTCAAATTTGGAAAGTTTGGGAAATTCTCAAAATTTCCTAAATGTTTAAAAATATTATAAAATTCATAAGTTTTTTGAAATGTTATAAAATTTAAAAAATAATTAGAGATTTTGAAATTTTAAAAGTTTGAAAAGATTTTGAAAATTTTTAATGTTTTATATTCTTTAAACCTCCAAAAATTTGTTTAAAAAAATCTGAAATTTCTAGAAAAGTTCAATGTTTGTATGAAATTTTATTGGATAAGTTTTGATGATAAAATTGTCAATTTTTAATATGGTATTGGATATAGATATGGTATATTTTATATTTTGAAATTGCATAAAAATTTTGAAGATTTTAATTTTTTATACGGAATAAAATTTAAAATGTACGTAATAATAGCTAGATTAGAACTCTAAGCTATTCATCCCAAAATTTCGGGATAAATAGTCCAGAGCGTTGAATTGGCTATTTTTACCGAAATTTCGTGATTATTAGAAACCGTCAAAATTTTTAAAATCTTTATCAAAATCAATTATAAAAATCTTTATCAAATTTCACAATTTTTCGAAAAATTTCATAAGTTTTATAAAAATTAAAAGTTTTTATTATATTTCAAAATTTTCCTAAAATTTTCAAAATTCACCATGAATAACCAAAATTTTTGTAAATTCTTGTTAGAATGAAAACAAAGTCTTTTAAATAATAACAATAATAATAATATTTGAAATCTTAAAAGTTTAAAAAGATTTGGAAAATTTTGAAAGGTTTTAAAATTCGAATTTTTTTTTAAATTTTCAAAGGTTTTAAATTCTTTCAAATCTTTAAAATTTCCAACGACTTTACACAAGTCTCAAAAATTCCTCGTTTCATAAAATTTGAAAGTGTTATAAAGATTTTGAAAAATTTTAAAGGTTTAAAAATTCTTAAAATTTTTAAAAGTTTTAAAATGATTAAATTTTCAAAATTTTTGGTCAATAAAATATTTACCATAAATTTCCGAAAACTTCCTAAATTCACCATGCCATTGCTATAGTTACATTAAAATTTGTATTATGTTAGGCACACTTACCCAGAAAATTTATGAAAATTCCGATGGTCGAGAGTAGAATCTTGTTGTGGATCTTCATTTTTCAGTGAATCGAGACAGTTTCCGTGAACGATGACTGATAAATAGGAAAGATTTTCACTGATCTATATATACTAAACAGCATCCGGTTTCTCAATCTAATGACTAGACGCAAAACCTACATGGCAGAGGCAATGAAATATCTTCAAAACTAGAACAATGAAAATAGCAAATAAAAAACATTTTGTGGACTCTGCAATCTGTTTTTTTCCTCATAAGATATTAGGACCACCGGAAAAATTTTTGTCCAAGTGTAAAGTTTGGTGATAACACAGCCACACAAAAAAAAAATCTGTTTCCTGGGTCTGGAGGTCAGATCATGTTTACTACACGTTTTTGGGGTCGCTGAATCCGAATCCGAGGGCCAAAAAATTCCAGCACGTCAGTGTTTTGACAGAACCTCAAAAAACCTAATAAAAAATCTTTTTCCGGTTCTGGAGGTCAGACCATTTTTACTATATGTTTTTGGGGTCGCTGAATCCAAATTTGAGGTCCAAAAAATCTCAAAACGTCAGAGTTCTGACATAACTTCAAAAAACCTCATAAGACTTTTTTTCCGAGTCCGGGGGTCAGAGCATGTTTACTATATGTTTTTGGGGTCGCTGAATCCGAACCCGTAGTGTAAAAAACTCCAGCACTTCAATGACGTGAAACGATTTTTTCAGTGACCCCAAAAACATATAATAAACATGGTCTGACCTACGGACTCAAAAAAAAAATTGTATGAGGTTTTTTGAGGTTATCTCAGAACCCTGACGTGCTGGAGTTTTTTGAACCTCGGATTCGGATTCAGCGACCCCAAAAACATATAGTAAACATGGTCTGACCTCCGGCATCGGAAAAAAATTTTCATGAGGGTTTTTGAGGTTATCTCACTACCCTGACGTGCTGGTTTTTTTAAACCTCGGATTCGGATTCAGCGATCCCAAAAACATATAGTAAGCATGGTCTGACCTCCAGACCTGGAAACAGATTTTTATGAGGTTTTTTGAGGTTATGTCAGAACCCTGACGTGCTGGGCTTTTTCCAACCTCGGATTCGGATTCAGCGACCCGAAAAACATATAGTAAACATGGTCTGACCTCCAGACCCGGAAACAGATTTTTTATGAGGTTTTTTGAGGTTATGTCAGAACCCTGACGTGCTGGGGTTTTTTAGACCTCGGATTCGGATTCAGCGACCCGAAAAACATATAGTAAGCATGGTCTAACCTCCAGACCCGAAAAAAGATTTTTTTGTGTGGCTGTGTTGGTGATAGGGGTGACGTGGAGAACAAATTCTTTCTCCTCGAAAATGTCACACCTCGCATGGTGGTAACTACGGTTTAATTTTTAATATTCCATTTTTACTGGATTGAAAGAAGACCTTTCTATCTTTATTTCAACTTTTATTTTTTTAGAATTTTGGGTCTTTTATTTTTTGCCGATTGGATAAATGAGTTTCTTATATCTCAAACACTTCAATCAATAGTTTTATTCAGTTCAAGCGGGGCAGATTCATCATTTTCAACATTTTTCTTATGTTGAAAGCGAAATTTTTTTTATTTTTTAACAGACGAACTTTCAAGCAAATAGTACAATTTTTAACCCAAGAAGATAAATTTTTTAGAAGACAGAATTTTCGGCAAAAAAGATGATTCGTCTACCATAAAACATGAATTTTTGATCCAAAAGAACGAATTTTCAATGAAAAAGTTGAATTTTCGCAAAAAAAGACTTAATCAAATAGTTGAATTCAAACAAAATAATTAAGTTTTTAACGAAATAGTTGAATCTTTAACTATATATAGTTCAGTTTTCAACTTACAAAGATGTATTTTCAACCAAATTTTTCCTTGATTTCTACAATTTCGAAAGTTTGGAAAATTCTCAAAATTTTATATATTTCTTTAATTTCATAAATTTTCAAAAATTTTCTATATATTCTATAAAAAAAAATGCAAAATCAAAACGCGTAGATTTTGTTTCATTTGTAAAAAACTGATTTAAGAATAAAATAAATTAAATTTCTGGACAAACGACACAAAGCACGAAAAAAATTAATAGACAAAAGTTGTTCACTCAGAAAAGAGCTACACATTTTTTATTAATCATTTTTTTATAAAATGCGTAATTTTTGTTTCAATCGTGAAAAATAACATTAACAATAAAAAAAAAAATTGTGGAAAAACGACGCAAGGTACGAAAAAAGATGAATAGACAAAAGTTGTTCAACCGAAAAAGATCTACAAATTTGTTATAAACTTTTGTTATAAAAATACATTAAAAATAAAAAAACTAACTTTTTGAAAAAACGATACACGCTACAATAACATTTTATGTAACAAAATTTGTCGCCTGAATTACATTTACAAATTTTTGTAGAACCACTTTACGCTAGGATGCATATTTTTGGTTCAAATCGTAAAAAATAACATTGAACATAAACAAATTAAATTTATGGAAAAACGACACAAGTTGCAATAAAATTCATAATAACAAAATTGTTTCTTTATAGGATGCGCACTTTTTTTCAATTTTAAAAACAAGACAAGGAAAATATGTCTGTTTTTAATATCAATTATTATGAATTGTAATAATATACATTTATTGAAATGTTATAAAATTTTTACGGTAGTTGACGATAAAATTAAATGCAAAATCAGGAACAAATATTAAAGTAATCATGATAAATACAATTCGTTCTTTATTTTGCAATATCTAAATAAGCAATGACAGGCCGACGTACAGAAATAAATTTAATATACATTTGATATAATAATGTTGAACATATAATGTAGAAAATTTTGCATTTTGGACAAAATCGAGTGCGAAGCGCGAGAATGTATTTGTTAAAGCCGAAGGAGCTTTAACAAAAGAGAATTCACAATCGCGAAATTACAGTTGTCGATTGAAAATTATTAATTCGATTTGTCGGGATATTTCTTAATTCAGTAGTGGAAAAATAAAATTATTCTGAACTGCGTATATAATAATTTAAGAAAAGTTAGAAGCATGAAAAACGTGCAAAATAGAAAAGTTTAATTAAACGACGCAATGGCATGGCGTCATCTTTTCATCTCTATTGAAACAAGAAGAAGGCCATACCGTGACATTGATAACGAGACTTAGTCTCTTTCCATTTTCAAAAAAATGCCTTCTCGTTGTTTGAACAAAGTTAAGAAAAATAAGCTTCTTTTACAATCGTAAAAATAGAATGGATCAATGTGGCTTAAAATATTAATTAATTATACATATTCAGGGTTCTTATGCTCTACTTTTCAACAGATCTGCTTTTGATTTTTAAAATTTTTTCCGGTTGTATACTTTCCTCATATTTTCCATAGAACCAAAGAGTAGTAAAAAATTAGTAATTCGATTATCTGAGATAAGCAACTAGTTTCTTGATGCAAATAGATAGATTTACAAGGACTGCATATAATAATTGAAAAAATGTTATAGGAATGGAAAACATGAAAAATAGAAAAACTTAATAAAATAACGCGATAGTGTTACATTCTTAAGTTTATTGAAATAATGAGAAGGTCATATATTGTGAAATTGTAAACGCGTCGTAGTCTGCCTTAATTTAAAAGTATGGTCTTCCGATTGTTCAAACGAATTGAAGATAAATGACAATTTTTCAGACTCTTTAAATGACAATGAATTTAAAATTAATTATACATATTAACCCGTGCAGAAATCGCCATATATTATCCCGTTTACCGATCTGGCCCTGATCGGTTTAGTATCTTCGGGGCCAGATCGGGATAATTCCATGGCCCAGACCCGAGCCAGACCGGTTCAAGTATTGCAACGCCACCTAGTTCCAATTTAGGGAACTTGCCTTGCTGTCAAATGACGTGTGTTATTCTTAATAATATTCATGTTTATTATCTGAGTTTGAGTGTATAATGCAATAAACAATATGCCAAAGCCTAGTACACCACGAGTTCGAAAATATCGCGCGTTAGCTTCTTGAAAAAATTTTCGTTATGTGAACAAGGGTGAGTAAATCGTTAAATCGTATTGATTTAATCGAAACCTAACCTCAAAATTGAAATTTATTTGAAAACTTATTATAAATTGTATATTTTTAAGACATTTTGAGTTCGTATTAAAGTTACACAAATAAAAAAATGTATATAAATTTTAAACCAAGTTATTGATTATATATTGAAAATTATGTAGATATTGATGCAGATGATGAAAAAGAAAGTGAAACGCAACCCGAAATGCAAGTTCCAGAAATGAACTTATGTATATTCAGGATTGTAAGTATCAGAAATTCACTTTTCTTCGACATAACCTCAAAATTTTATTTCATTCTTATTTTAATTTTACCGACGATTTTAGAGCTAAATTTAGAGTTAAATTTATTATTTTTAAAGAAAAATGGTCATAGTTAAGTAATTCTTATCTTGTACTTTCAGTTTTATAGCAATAATTCAGATATTTTATATTAATTAAATAGTTATTTTGATGATTTCGAAAATTTGAAGCGCAGTAACATTTTTTTCAATTCAATATTCAAAATTCTAAGCTTATAGTTTTAAAAAGATTTCAATGGTTACATATTAAATTTCTTAAATTTCTGTTGAGAAATTCCCGGCTCCAATCCAGAATTTAAAGTATTTTCGAAATTTCCCGTTCTAGGTCAGATGTTGTTAATATTAAAAAATTCCCTGTTCCAATTCAGAATTTTAATTCTTTTCGAAAATTACCCGTTTCAACTAGGAATTTTTTTTTTAAATGCCCTGTTTCAATGCAGACTTTTAAGTTTTTTCGAAAATTTCCAATTCCAGCACAAAATTTATTAAAATTGGAATATTTCCTTTTCCAACTGAGAATTTGTTTAAATTTGAAATTTCCGTTTCAACGCAGTATTAGAATTATTTTGAAAAATCCCCTGTTACAGTCGAGAATTTTAATTCTTTTTGAAAATGTCCAATTATAGCTCAAAATTGGTTGAAATTTAAATAGTCCCTGTTCCAACTGAGAATTTATTCAAATTTGAACGGCCATACCACGCTGGAAACACCAGTTCCCGTTAGATCACTGAAGTTAAGCAGTGTTGGGCGCGGTTAGTACTTGGCTGGGTGACCGTCTGATACTACTGCGTTGCTGTTGGCGGTGGTGGGTGTGGTGAGCCCACACTTGTAGTTATTTACTACAAGTAACTATCCACCTAGAAACACTACCCGAATCGGGTAGTGTCACGCTTACCCTTTGAGGCTCGCCGAGAGGGAAATGGCTTAATGGTATACATGAAAATTTCGTGTCAGCTCAGAATTAGAATTCTTTTTAAAAATTCCCCGTTCTAGTCCACAATTTTAATTTTTTTCGCGAATTACCCGTTTCGAATTTAAATTAGAATTATTTAAAAAAAATTCCCTCTTCCAATTCAGAATGTTAATTCTTTTCGAAAATTTCCAGTTTTAGCTCAAAATGAATATTCTTTTGAAATTTCCAATTTTAATAATTTAAATACTCCCTGTTCCAACTGAGAATTTATTCAAATTTGAAAATTTCATTTCAGCTCAGAATTAGAATTCTTTTTAAAAATTCCCCGTTCTAGTCCACAATTTTAATTTTTTTCGCGAATTACCCGTTTCCAATTTAAATTAGAATTATTTGAAAAAATTCCCTCTTCCAATTCAGAATGTTAATTCTTTTAGAAAATTTGCAGTATTAGCTCAAAATTAATATTCTTTTGAAATTTCCAATTTTAATAATTTAAATACTCCCTGTTCCAACTGAGAATTTATTCAAATTTGAAATTTTCGTTTCAGTTCAGAATTAGAATTCTTTTTAAAAATTCCCCATTCTAGTCCAGAATTTTAATTCTTTTCGCGAATTACCCGTTTCCAATCAAAATTATAATTATGTAAAAAAATTCCCCCTTCCAATTCAGAATGTTAATTCTTTTCGAAAATTTCCAGTTTTGGCTCAAAATTAATATTCTTTTAAAAAATTCCTTGTTCTATTCCAGAATTTTTGTTTTTTTGCAAATTACCCGTTTCGACCCAAAATTAGAATTATTTTAAAGAAATTCTTGCCAAGGACTGTGGCGGACATTGTAAATAACAAAGTCAAAAAGACTAAAAAATGTATTGAGTTTGTTTTTGCGTTAATATTTGGTACTTGAATAAAAAATATAGTTCACTTTATTAATTTTTCTTGTTATAAAAATATTATTATAAACAAAATCATAAGAAATTATAAATTTCAAAAATGGCTCTTAACGGGGAATTAGTCGGGGCCAGGTCGGGTACCGGCCGGGTGGCCAGATCGGGCGCCAGATCTGGCTCCGATCGGGCCGTGTGTTTCATCAGCGATCGGGCCCAGGTCCGTTTTCCAGATCTGGGCCAGATTTAGCCTGGTCTGGGCCCGATCTGGGCCATAGCAAAATTTCTACACAGGAAGGATCTTCATGCTCTACTTTTCCACCTGTTTTTAATTTTCAAAATTTTTGTCGGTTGTATACTCTCCTTATATTTGTCATAAAAAATTGCAATTATTTAGCAAACCTTGTAAAAATTATTTGCCTTGAATAAACATCTGCTTGAATAAGTATGAACTTGAGTGCCTTAAGAATGTTATTTTACTTGTACTAGACTATAATTTGCTTTTGTACTTTTGTATTCATTTTTCTCATCTACTCAATTTTCGAATAACTATTTATTTGTTAATATTTTATGACCAATCACATTCTTGCTGAAATTATATTCTCAAAGAATGTATTCAGTAAATGGTGAGATATCATTTTAGGATTTCAAGTGCACGTTATATGTAATTTAATATTTAAAAAAATATAATTTTTGTACAATGACATTTGCGGGTACTTTCACGGCCATTTTTTTAAAATGTAAGCATCAATATACATCGCTAAATCATTAACAAATTAATACCTATAATTTAAACAATCATATTCTGATCCGATTCTCAGTTCTCAATATGAAAATCAATAAGCATGTATTTGCACTGGAATGTTCAAATAAATTTTTATAGAAAAAGAAGAGCGTGTCAAAATACATTGCTGAATAATTAAACATATGTACATGTCATTTTGAAAAATTGAATTCAAATTTCATTTTTATGAAAATTATAATTAACGTTTTAAACTAATTTCAGAATAAATTAAAACATATTTACATATAATTGTGAGAATGGAATTGAGATACTTATTCCAAAACAGCACGAAAATTTAAAACAATTATATAGTTGCAACAGAGATATGTTAAACATAAATAAACTTTCATTATACGAATTATAGCCAATATTCAACTACATAGCAATAAAGAATTATTCCCATTGAAACATTTAAATAATGTTTATTTTATATTTTCCCAAAAATTCTCATTGTTATTAACCTTTTAAAGTAATTTCAGATAAATTAAAACCTCATTATGAAAATTGAATTCAGATACTAATTTCACAACATCACGAAAACTCACAAAAATTACATAATTGGAATAGAGTTATTTTGAAAATAAATAAACTTTTATCATATAAATTATAAACAATATTTAATTACATAACCCTAAAGTAAATAATCAATTTATGTTAGATAATATTAAAAAATTAAAAATCAATCTTTATGTAATTTAATATTGTGAAAAAAAATTAATTAGCTAATAAATAATTATTGAGTTCAGAACATGAAGAGCATTAAATCATTGTTTTCATCGAAACATTCAAATAATGTTGATTTTATATTTTTCTGAAAATTTCAGTCATCAATAACCTTTTAAACTAATTCCAGAAAAAATAAAAACGTGTGTCCATATAATTTTGAAAATTAAATTCAGATCATCATATCACATCATCAGAAACATTTTAAAACTTATCTAACTGGAATAGGGGTATTTCAAATATAAACAAACTTTTATTATACCAATTATATCCAATATTCAATTAGGAACCTCAAAGTAAATAATAAATTTATGTTACTAAATAAAAAAAAATTGAAACAATCAATCAGTCAGTTTAAAAAATAAAAAGCCTTAAACAATTATTTTCATTGAAAAATTCAAATAATTCTCACTTTATATTTTTTCAAACTTGAAATTTCATTTCTGAAAATTTTAATTATTAATAACCTTTCCTAATAATTTTCTGAAAAAAATAAAACACATGAATATTGTACATATTATTGTGAAAATTGATTTCAGATACTCATTTCACATCATAAATATTATGAAAAATTACATAATTGTAATATTATATCCAATATTCAATCACATCACCTTGAAGTGAATAATTAATTTATGTTGCTTGATAAAGAAAAATTGAAATTAAATATTTATGTCATTTAGTTTTGTGAAAAAATTAATTAGCAAATAATTAATTAATCGTTTCATAATACAAAAAGCTTTGAAGAAGTATTTTCATTGAATCATTCAAATAATTTTTACTTCATATTTTTCTGAAAATTTGAATTATTAATAACCTTTTATAGACATTTTATAAAGAATCAAAACATACGTACATATAATTTTGAAACAAATATTTGAAAAAATTATATAATAGTAATGCAGATATTTTAAAGGAAAAATAAATTTTTATCATAAAAATAGCAGCCAATATTAAATCACATAACCTTAATGTAAATAATCAATTTATCTGACTTAATTGAAAATAATTCAAATTCAATCTTGATATAATTCAATTTTTTGCAAAAAAATTAATCAGTCTAAAGTTAATAATAGTTTATTCATCAGTTCATAACATAAAAATCAATTAACAGTATTATTTTCATTGAAACATAAAAAAAATCGATTTATGTTAGTAGAGAAAAATTAAAATTCAATCTTTATGTAATTTAATATTGTGAACAAAATTAATCAGCTAATAATTAATTAATCAATTTACAAAATAAGAAGCATTCAACCATAATTTTATAGTTTTAATAGAACCAGTTGATAATTAATTAATCAGTTCACAACATAAAAAAGCATTAAACAATTATTTTTATGGGAACATTCAAATAATTTTACATTGTATATATTTTTTTCGTTTGAAATTGTATTTCTGTACATTTAATTTATTAATGATCTTCAAAACTAATTCCAAAAAAATTAAAATATATGTACATATCAATTAATCATTTCACGACATAAAAATCAATAAACAGTTATTTTCATTGAAACATTCGAATAATTTTTACTTTATATTTTTCTGAAAATTTGAATTAATAATAATCTTTTGAACTAATTCCATAGAAAAGTAAAATATATGTACATATAATATGGAAAGCATAATTCAGGTACTTATTTCACAACATCACCAAAATTTACAAAAATTATACAATTAGAGTAGAGGTATTTTGAACATAAATAATCTTTTATTATAAAAATTATAGCCAATATTCAATTAAATAGCCTTGAAGTAAATAATAAATTTATGTACTTAATTTAAATAAATCAAAATTTAATATTTATGTAATTTGATATTGTGAAGAAAATTAATGAGCTAATAATTAATTAATCAGTTCACATCATAAAAAGCATTAAACTATAATTTTCATTCCGGCATTTAAACAATGTTGACTTTACATTTCTTTTAAATTTTCACTTTCATTTCTGAAAATTTGATTTCTTAGTAACCTTTTCTAGTAATTTGAGAAAGAAGTAAAACACTTTTACACATTATTTTGAAAATTAAATTCAGATGATCATTTCACAACATCACAGACATTGACAGAAATTGCGTTATTGGAAAAGAGGTATTTTAAATGTAAATAAACTTTTATTATAAAAATTATAGCCAATATTCAATTACATAACCTTGAAGTAAATAATAAATTTGTGTACTTAATTGAAACAAATCAAAATCAATCTTCATGTAATTTAATATTTTGAAAAAAATTAATCAGCTGAAAAATGATCAATCAGTTCAAAAAATAAGAAGCTATAACTATAACTTTCATTAAAACATTCAAATAATTTTCACGTTATATTTTTTTTTTAATTTGAGATTTAATTTCTGAATATTTGATTTATTAATAACCTTTTAAACTAATTCCAGAAAATATAAGTTTCAATAGAATCAGTTAATAATTAATTAATCAGTTCATAACATAAACCATATTTCAAGTTAGGAACGACCAATCTGGTTTTTTATCTAAAACCCCGCATATGGAACGTAATCCCTGCCATCCCTTAAAACTAAAAAATTCACCAAATTTACTCTAATTTGTGAGGTCAAAATTTTAGCATTGAGAAGACTTATCATCATCAAGAAGATTTTGACCCCAAGAATTAGGGTGAATTTGACGAATTTTTTAGTTCTAAGGAATGTTATAGGTTCCATACAAGCTAAAAGGGATGAAAGTTTCTAGGGTGTCATTTGGCTTCGAAAAGTCTTATTTTCAGCAATAAAATTGACCCCGCGAATTAAGGAAAATGTTGTGAATTTTTTAGTTCTAAGGGATGATATAGGGTGGAGTTCCAAATGTGTTGGAGGGATGAAAGTTTCTGGGGTGTATTTTGGCTCTGAGAAAACTTATTATCAGAAATAAAGTTTTGACCCCGCGAATCAGGGTATATTTGGTAAATCTTTTAGTCCTAAGGGATGATATGGGGTGAGTTCAATAAGCGAGGGGCGTTGAAAAATTTGTGAGTCATTTATCGGGTTGTATACAACTATTTTTCGCTAGAAAATTATGCACCCTGTATGTTTCAGACAAAAAAAAAGGAAAATTATTTTCATTTTCGTTTATCGTAAACGTTGCAAACTTCAATCTCATCGAATATTAAGAAAATTATTTGTTTAAATTTTTTCTGATTTTTTTTTAATTCTGCAATAGCAAATAAAATTGCCTTAAAATCTGAAAGATTCTTCTTTGACACTTTTTGAAATCTTTTGAAATGTTTTTTTCTAAAAATATATAATATGGCAAAATTTGGCTTTAAAATATTTTACACTCTTTTAAAAAATTTTTAGAACATTTTTTTCATTCTCTTGACACACTGCCAAATTCAGTTTACCTAAGAATTTTTTAATCCTACAAAATTACAAAAATTGTCTCAAAGTCTTCCATATTCTTTTTCCACACATTATGATAAATTCTTCTTTTAAAATAAAACCTAAACCATTAAAAATTTTCCCGGAAATCTTGAAAAGAATTTAAACTCTTCAAATCTTTCATGATAAGTATTAAAAAGCTTCTAAATTTTCTTCAAATTCTTCAAAATAAACTTTTGCCTATAATTTGGTTTTTCTTATCTCTTCAAAAATGCAAGAAAGTTTACAAATTAAAGTGTGGTAGCGAAATGTTAAGAACAGAGTTGTTTCCCATTATTAAACAATCATTTACAGTTTAAATTTGCTGTGCTATCAATAATGTTTAGGAACATTTAGAAATAAATTCTATGATGAAGTATAATGATTTATTTAGAAATTTTCTTATAGAAAGTTGATGGTGGAGAAAATTCATAGGTTGAAAATTTTACGTAATCGACTCAAAATACCCCCTCCACATAACAGACCATAACAAAATACGAACCCCCTTCCTCCTTTTTAATGTTACGTAATAAGTGAATGCTCCCATTAACTGGTAAAAGGTAAAAAATTTTGACATAGAAAGGTCAATATGAATTTATTGTAAAATTTTTAGGTGTTTCGGTTGAATATTGTAGGCTCCAGGTTGAACTGAATCGGTTGTGTTCATTTTTTAATAAATGTACAATGTGTATACTCAGAATGTATTTTTTCAGCTATTATTATTTATTATTATTATATACTGTTAGTTCGAGAAAATATATTCGCGGTTTTTTTTTACTTTGCACCGAAAAAATATAAGCTGTTTATCGATATCATCAGAATACTTCACTTATTGAGAAAACATAACTAACATAAATAATTGTATTTTTATTTGAAACATGTTCAAACCTTATGAATTTTGTTTCTATAAATTGAGAAACCATTGCTGTAAAACTTCAGACATTTCAAAAACAACATTTGGTATGAAAGAAATATTTTTGGTTCCATGGTGCATTTACATACAATCAGTTCTCATAATCAAAAAAGAAATTCTGCAAGCCATTAAACTTTTTTTTCCGTGGGTGGCGATATACTACCGCGAATCTGGATTGTGCAATTCATACAAAGTGAATGTAAAACTCTTCTTCATCATCAGCTTCTTGATCGTGAACTTTATATTAAAAACTCACAATCAGAATATATGATTCATTTTGGTGTTAGTTATCAGAGTACATGAATGAAGCCCGTCACATGATTTTCTGGATTTCGGCAAAAATCAAACTGTAAAGAACAAGTCTGAACAAGAAAAAGAAAAAGTGCTAATGGTCATTGGTCAGCATGTCCCTCCGCATGCAGATTGTGCAATTCATACAAAGTGAATGTAAAACTCTTCTTCATCATCAGCTTCTTGATCGTGAACTTTATATTAAAAACTCACAATCAGAATATATGATTCATTTTGGTGTTAGTCATCAGAGTACATGAATGAAGACAGTCACATGATTTTCTGGATTTCGGCAAAAATCAAACTGTAAAGAACAAGTCTGAACAAGAAAAAGAAAAAGTGCTAATGGTCATTGGTCAGCATGACCCTCCGCATGCAGAGTCCAGTGCAGATTCTGGGCGTCAACGGCACGCGCTTGGGTGGGACCCCCTCTACAATGAGCCACCAGGGTCTTATTCCTTGTTTCGATTCTTATCGGATCCGGGACTGCATATAATTATAATTAAAAGTGATCAAACCGATAGGAAGGAAGGAAGGAGTATGGTGGGGCCGAAGCACCTACGAGCTATGCTGTGCTATGCTATGCTATGCTATGGTTAAGAGCACATTATGGAGGGAAGAATGGTGGCATAATATCCGCTTGAACTTAAGTTATATTCTTCGAGCTGAGCTCGAGATCGGTGAGGTGCGGAGGTGGAGTCAGTTCGAGGGTATGCTAATTCCGGCCTGAGGCCACCACGCAGCCCTTAATAGCCAGGTGAGCCTCTTACGGCAACTAGTGCTCGTACATACGAGTAGTTATAGACTAGCGACGCTTCCAAGTCCTCTCTGTACCGCGCACCGAGTACAGAGTACCGAGTACCGACTATGTCTTTGGAATAAGGTAACGATCTTGACTATGTTCACGTAGCGAATTGATGCCGCTTGATTCTCGATCCTCGATACCATACCATATCGCGGATTTTATGTCCTCTGGGTACATCTCAGTGTTCCACACAGACAATAATGATGAAGAACGTCCAAGTATTAATTTCAGAGTTTATCCCAAGGATCTGATGGTAGCTGCAAGTGTGCAATGTGCGATGTGCATTCATCACTCATTTTCTCCAGGAAAGTTTTTTTTTAGAACAGGATCTTTAAATTCCTATGATACTGGTACTTTCTATATTATTCTAAAGCTTTATGCAGAAACCGTTTCTAAATTTTCCTAAACTGTAACAGAAATTTCAGCGACGATAACTGCATAACGCTTTAGTCACATGTTTCAGAAAATTCTGTTACAGTTTAGGAATTTTCAGTTACTGTAACTGAAAATTTCAAGAGGTTCAAAATTTTTTCGGTTCATTAATTTTAATCTAAAATATGTAGTCTATATTTGTCATGAGAATATAAATAGTAAGAAAATATGAGTGAAGTTAATACAAACGACTTCTCATGTATTTATATGTTTTAATAGTACGTATACAGATTGCATCGAATATATGATTAAAGCCCATCTTTTATGATGAAAAGTTTTTTTTCACATTCGATTCATTGAGTATATTATATAAAATAGACATATAAGTAGTTATTTGCAAACAAACTTCACTGCAAATTTATATTAAAATTAATAAACCACACAAAATATCTGTTCCTTGATCTATGTTGTAAATCAATAAATGAGAGCAATGAGAGATAGAACGATTAAAAATTACAGACTTAACCTATCTAGCCAGGAGGGCGTCATTTCACGTACATAGCGGATTCACCATCCAATTGAAACCTGGACCAAATAGAATAAAGCCTGGATAAAACTGTTTAAAACCTGGATCAAATCTTTCTCAATATTGAATTATTCCACTTCATTTTGCACTTCACTTACGTCGATTACCACTAAACCACCATGCTTTGTCTTCTGCGATCAAGATGCAACTAGTGCGCATGCAACTGCGCACTTCTTTCGGTTACGACAACTTAAATTTCTGTTACCATTTAGAAATTTTAGGAAACTATTTGTAATTTTCAGATACCGTTTCTGAAGTTCAATAAAAATTTAGTAAATTTACTATAAAAGTTACTGAATTTCGTTTTCAGCAACCTAATTTCGTAAATTTCAGTTACTTCAGTATCTTATTTGTGTCGGAATTTTCCGAACATTTCTCGCAGTGCAGGCACAATGAAACCCTCAAACTAAATGAACATTGAAACTTTCAAGAAATGATTGTTATGATTTGTAAATTTTTGTTTGGGTCGAATGAATTAAGGAAGCTCTGCGAAACTATGAAGAACTCTACACTGTAAAAAATTTCGGTAATTTTTCCTACTAGGTCGTAGGAAATTTTTTCCAAACCATTCGGAAGTATGGGATTTCCTACAAAAAGTGGAAATATTTCGTAAATTATCGACAAATTAGTCGACTTTTCGGAATAATTTCCGAAATGTTAGGAAATATATCAAAAAGATCAGGTGACTGCATAAATTTTCGAATTTGTACGAAATTCTTCCAAGAAATAGTAGGAAATTCTTCCACCAAAAAAGGAAATTTTTTCACTTTTTCTGAATTTTTTCCATTCACATTACAAAATATATACCATATTTCCTACAAAATTGGCAATTTTTGCTAATGCTTGGCCAATTTTTCCTATACATTTTTGGAAATTATTCCACCAAACTGGAAATTTATTCTTTTTTTCGGTATTTTTTCTATCTTTATTACGAAATATATTTTTCCTATAAAATTGGAAATTTTTCCCAATTCTTGTCTACTTTTTCCCACAGAATTTTGGAAATTATTCCAGCAATATGGAAATTTTTCACTTTTTTTGGGAATTTTTTCCATTCACATTACGAAATGTGCATTTCCTACAAAGTGG